>SRHC01001601.1:341183-418625 GCA_004794325.1 Pomacea maculata
AAAAAAAAAAAAAAAAGACAGCCCAGTTGAGAGATCTATTATGGTGTTCTTTCAAAGTGATGCTAGCTCTAAAGAATACTTTGTAACATAATTTTAATGAATTTATTATCATAAATGTATTGTTTGATTAAGTTACTTCTCTGATGCATATGACATTGTAGTAATTTTAAAATAGATTTTTAAAGTTATGCCTGTTATTTTCTATGTCTTATGAATAATGTATGCTCAGAGGAAGATAAATATTTTAACCATTATTATTTCTTCATCTAATACAGACCTGGGCAAACGCCGGCCCGCGGGCCGGATCCGGCCCGCCTCCTGTCTCTGACCGGCCCGCCCGCTGGCCGCCCACCAGTAAATATACTATATATACAGTATTGGGTAAAACTGAGTTAACTATATTAGTCCGGCCCTCTAGAACCATCCCAGTTTCTCATCCCATCCCAGTTTCCCTTGGGAAAATTAATTGCCCACCCCTGATCTAATATTTACTGCCACCTTTAATTTGATCTCTATATGCATGTATGTATTTGCATTGACTAAACTAAAACAGCTGGAGAGAAAGACTCATTTCTCACCTTAATCCTGTCCTCAAATGCTGAAAAATCAGAGACCATCTGTGGTGATTGGGCGACCTTCTGCAGTATCTTGGCAGCTTGGTGCAACAACTTTGGTGTAAATGAGCGCTCATCACTGAGTACTGCTACACAAAATGTATCATCTTTCTCCAGATTGAGATAAATCTGAACAATCTCCAGCAAAATTACCTGAGGCTTAAACTCAAAGTCTTCTCTGTCCTTCACAGAGAATTCTCGTTGTTTGGGCCCAACCTAGGAACAAAAACAAAGAATTTTCTTTTTTGAAGGTGAAAAAAACATTTCAAGCAAACACTAAAATGGCAATGCCAAAGTTATTTACATTCAGAAATACAGCAAGAGATATGCTAAGACTGAACTTCCATGCATGAAGAACAAGTAAGATGGCAAACAGATTGGAAATAAAAAGAGGGACGAAAATGTGTCCACGTATGCAAATGTGTCCACTGAATGTGTGCATATATATATATCTGTGTGTTTCTGTGTGTGTATGCGTTCACATCAGTAACACTGCAGAGGACATTTCCACATTCTTCTTAACACCTCACACTTACAAGATGTGGTATCCATGCTTCCTGAAGACATACTTTCCAGAGGCACATAAATATCTTTCTGTTGTCTCCACACTCTCCCACACACTTAGGACAACGCAGAGCACATACAATCTTACCAAGCAGCACAGAAAATAGTTTAACATAGCAGCAATGCGGTCCACAAATGTAGGGTGGCAGAAAATTGAGGTGATGCGAGTTGTCAAAAGCTGCAGGGCATGGATTGTGTGGTTGGCCATAACATTGTGGTAGCGAGCCAGCATGCCCAGCTGCCGAAGTAACCCTTCCTGTTCCTGTTTCTGCTGAGGTGTCATTCCATTCCATGCTCCAGATTCTTTTTCCTGCTGCTTGACCTTAATTTGGCTCATGTGCTGTCAACACCAGTAGACATAGACTTATCACAGAGTCTAGGTTAAAATGATAGTATTTATTTGTTACTCTATGTCATAGTCATAGAAGCAGACTTAAAAAAAAAATTAAAAAAAGGCTTGGTCACTCACAGACAATGCTTCATCCAGGAGAAATGTAGCATCATTCACCAGAAGATTAATGAAGCGAAGAAAAAGAGGTGCATTAGTGTCTTCAATGTGCTCTTCAGCATATGCTGCCAGATCCTGTCAACAAAATGTTTTACACATGTAATGTTTTCTGAGAAACTATAGCAGCACAAAATGCTAGATATTTACTCTTCTGATAGTGTTTTGTGATGTGATTCAACCTTTGTCTTTTGCTGTAATTCCACAAATTTTTATATGGTCATATCCAAATCCTGGGAAATCAACAAAACCTGATGAAAGAAGCGCACTGATTGCATACTCTGATTAACTAGTTGTAAAAGTGTGAGCAAGGTTCTCACAGGACACAGGTCTCCAATGCCTTGATACTCATACCTGGATAGCCTTTTGGTGAATTTCTTGTTCCCAGATGTAATCAAGGACTAGATACATGGGCCGTCGGTAGTTGAACTTTTGCTCAAACTGTACGCTTTGTCCAGTCATCTCTATGCTCACAAACACATGAAGTAATGTCTCTGCCAGGTGTGAAATAAGTGGGTGTCTTTGGAACACCTGTTCCCTGGCAAACCTGTAAATAAGAACGCACTTCTGATGTTAGACATAAAAAAACAATCACCAACTCTGCAAACCTGTGTTACATGACAGGAGGAATGATTTATAGCATAGAAAACACTACATTAATTTTCATGACCCTTGGCAAGACTCAAACAAATGATTGACACTCATATCACTTACCTCCAGGTTTCAGTTGACAAAATGATTACAATGACCTTCAGTAAAGTTTACCGTTTATGCTTAAATAAAGAGCTTTGTATGCGGTCAATAACTACTGTATGACCAGAAAACATTTTGATTCTTTTTTTTTTTATGAAAAGCACAGCTCTCTCATGTTTGCAGCTCAGTTAAAAACTCACTTTGCAAAAATGCCCCGTGAATCATCACGTGGAGGAATGAGTGCAGCTAACATATCAGCTAACTCTGCTCGGAGATGAGGATTTTTCAAGCGCTGTGGGCTTCCCATGAAAACTAACACCAATGTCATGAAATGGTCACTCTCCTCCCCAGCAACATCAAACATATCATCCTTCCAGAAAACAAAAGGAAAAGATTATGCCACAATCGTAATCCCAGATAATACATTTAGCACACATTTCTAGTCTTGTTCAGCTTATCTGAGCTGATATAAATGCTTCAGACTTTATCTAAAGTGATCATTTTTGAAGTTGTTTCTGGTAGAAAAAAATGTGCTGAAAATTAATAAGATCTGATTCTTTATCACCAAAAATATTTAAATCAACTATATATATCTATATGGTAATTTCAAATGTAAAAACTGTATAAATTCTTTAAACTGTGTAAACTACTGTCTACTGCTGTCTTAACTACAGTGCTCTTCATCGTTATTTTTAATGCAGTTCACAGAACTGTTTGACAGAGTTCTTAAGCCATGGTAAAATTAGGGTTTGGGTTTGTCCAAGTAAGTGTAGTTTGCTTGTGTAACAGAACTGTGAACCCTGCCTCACATTCACATATTAGATTTGGCTATACATGGATGGATCTCAGAAAATACAAACTTACCTTGAACTGATGCATAAAGAGAACAAAATCTGTCACATTGCCAATTACATATTCTGGAATGTAAGTAATGGCTGGCATGGTTTTCTGGGGCAAAGGAAAGGTAACAGACTGGAACTTGTTATCAAGAGGATGGGTTCCCAACTGGCACAGCCATGAGGACGTGGCCAGGTGAAAATGCAAGCTCATTTCCAGAAGTTGTGTTTGGGACAATGCTGCTTTCATGCTCAGAAACAAGGTCATACCTAAGATAAAAGTCATATGATTATTTATGTTGATATTGGCCACTTAAATGGATTTGCAAACATTTTCTTCCAAAACAAATCCCCAAAATGTATAGAAAATCAGACCATGAGATGGCACTTAAGCCAGAAAGACCTAAAGACTATGGTCTGAAATACTACCCATGTAGTCGAAACATGTGAGATATAAGATCAACTAAGAAAAAAATCTTTAAATGAATGCTACAATATTTCTCTCCTGACATATTATGCTAAAAGAAAAATGGCAGTCAACTGTATGTTTACCCTTCTCCATTTGCACTTTGATGCTTTGAACAAGATCATCCTGGTCAGAACCTGCCTGAGCCCTGACCTCTTGATAAAGACGCTGGACTCTGTGGAGATCCTGGTTGAGTTTGACTAATTTCTCATGGACTGCATGAAACCCTACTCGTAATGCTTGATGTGTCAAGAAGAAACATTCAGTCACAAAGTTGTAGGGGGCTTGAGTTGGCAGAGGTTCCATATCTTCAGTGGTAACCAGTCGAGTTTCTTCTTTTAAACCTGTGCATGAAAGCTTTGTTATTTAGATGATTGTTCAGAGAATACAGTAACATGAGCCAGCATAAAAAGCAGATTTCAAAACTTGCCTACACCTGACAGGTCATATGGGATCAAAGATCTTTGATGCGACTCCTTTCCAATGCAATTTAGATATTGAAATAAGTTCAAACCCCAAATCTATGGAGACATTTTAAAGCACATCAGTTTATTGGGCATGAGATGAATGAACTCGCAAATGTAACAACCTTACAACTTTTAGGGACATTTCTAATCGGAAGACAAGTGTAACTTTCGCTTCATGAGGCCTGTTTATCTTATTCCCTAAATTATACCTACCTTTAGCATGGACACCCATGGAGTTGGCTTCATCTTCATCAGCAACAACTACAGCGGTGTAGCTAGGCTGTATCTTCATAAGTTTAGGTGAAAGAGGTTTAGCAAAGGGCTGTGACAAACGAAGCATGACATAGCATAGGTTGAGAGCAAATCCTTCGCTGCAGTATGCTTGGCTGAAGAGCTGCGGCATGCTGGACCATAGCTTTGTGCGTCCTGACAGAGGAACAAATGTCAAAATCAAATATTGTTCAGTATATGCAAATTCTTATCTTCTGATTACTTAATGTTTCTTTTTATTTCGAAAGAAATATTCACCGTATTAAAGCATTTTATTTCTTATACACATAATCTGGCTTTTATTTTGTTTGGCACCCTATACTTTCTTCTTAAACATATTGTATTATCTTCATGAGCAGAAGCTGGATTTTTGTTTTGATTCTGTGAATATAATGGAAGTATTAAGGCAGATTAAGTACAAAGGGAAAGAACACAGTTGGATGGTTAAAGCACTGGGGTCTGAATCTGGAGGAGAACCATTCTAATACCTGTGTGACAAAGTGAACTTCCTCCGCTGACTCAGATATCAAGCATGGATACCTTACTCCATAAAGGGTAGAGGAGGTAACACAATGAGGAGGAAGAGACAGGAAACCTCCCAGACAAAAAGCTGGCCATGAGTAAAGTGTGGTCTCTAATACCTAACTCCCCATGACCAAATAGCTTAGGGAATAGTCTTTACCTTAAAATATGATCTGCAGTGCAGAAATAAGGAATATTTAAACTCTAATTATAATTCAAATATTATTCCTTCATAAAAAAAAAATTCATCATGTAGCAACACTTTTACAACATTCTGCTCAAGTATGAAAGCATTCCTGATAAATTAACATGTCTGCACATATATGCACCTAAGTATGAATGAGTGAATCCCTATTAACTTGCATGTGTAGATTCATACATTAACACATCCATGTTTACATTTGTAAATCCACACATGTGTGTTCTTGCACATTTAGACCTTGGTATACACTTGTACATTTACACATTTATGTGTACATTTGATTGTGATTTACACATTTCAAAATGCACCTTACCTGCATTTGCATGCAAACAGTTTCCAAGCCAAGACAAGACTCTATTACGTAGATCTGGGGATAATTTGATGATAGAGAAAAGCAGGTTGTAGACTCCATCACACACTACTGATAATGGCTGAAATTAAAACATCAATAATGTGCTTAGTGAAGTAAGAACATGAGGTCATGATAAACCTAATTAGCAAGTCCCCAGCTCTGCCATAGACTGAGATCTTCACAACATAAATATATCAATGCACTCTGTCATTTGTGTTGTCGATCTTCCTGCACATGATGATGTTGTTAGGCATCTATCATCTCAAGAATGAAAAGGGGTTATTCACCAAGATAAGAAATATAGTATCTTGCACTAAGCTTTATCAGATCATTACATGCTGTTATACCTTTAAGTGAATGTATGTCACTACTTACCAGCCACAAATTAGACTCTGTAATGTCATGCTCCCTCTTGGACTGGGAAGAAGGGCTGGTGAAGAACTCATAAGGGCCAGTCTCATTCTTGGGTATGCAGCTCAGAGACAAGATAGAGCCTAGCAGTGAAGACTCATAAGCCCGCCCATTGTTTGTATTTTGAGGTGTGTTGTAATTCATGAAAACCTTTCCAAAAGCATGACATTCCACATGAACTTATGGCACAATCAGCTACTGATGCAATAATAACAACATTTTAAGCAATAATTGCAACACTTTTACAACAAATGGGTAGCTTTGAACTACAGGCTTTTGATGCATACTATTCTTTTGAAAATATGTCTGAATCCTCTACATTGGCACTGCATGGCCTCCAGTACCTCTCCGAACTCACTCCCATATCTATGCCACATGACTTCTTTGCTAATCTTCTGACACCAAGCTTCTTTGAGTTCCACTAACTAAGACAAAGACATATGGACAGAGTTCTTTCTCCTACCAAGCCCCATCAACTTGAAATGGATTACCTGTCAGCATTCGTTACTCTAATTCTCTTACCACTTTTAAGTCCAAACTTAAGACACATCTTTTCAGAACGACGACTTTCCTGTGACCCTCTCCATAAGCGCGCATAACGTGCCTGTAATTTACTTTTTGTATAAGTGAGTGTATGTTGTAGAAATGAGCATGTCTGTTACAAGCGAATGTGTGTGAATGGTTGTTGATGATTTTGATGATTTATGTAAAGTGCTATGAGCAAATCTTTTGAAAGGAGCTATATAAATCCTTATTATTATTGTTACACATGAAAATAAGATTTTGTAAAAATAACATAAACTCCCCGAGTACAACTCTTAACAACAGCAGACATGTACAATTCTACTAAGGAAAAGACTGAAGATACATTTCACAATTAAAAGATATGCACAAACATGGCTTGATGAACAAATTCAGCTTGTCTGGGATGATTTTTCATGTGCAGGTTGCATATGACAAGGAACCAATAGCAAAGCAGGAAATCTGTAAGTACCTTAGCCAGGATCGGATTTCTTGCGAAGAATTCCAAAAGACAGATGTGAGCACCAACTTCAGCATGAACAAGAGTAAACTTTCGGAATTGCTCTAAAAGTTTGTTTAGGACACCTTCCAACACAGCTTGCAGTGTGATATCTTCTGGATTGTTGTGAATCTCTTCACAGACTGTCTGAAGAAACTGAACACCACTTCCTGAACCTTTAAATAAAATAAAAATTAATAAAAGTCCTTATTTCATCTACATTTAATCTTAGGTGAAGTGTGATCTCAGTCCACAGTACAACAAACATAACATAAAAAACATAAAACATAAAAAAACATAAAACATAAACATAAAAAAACATAAAACATAAACATAAAAAAAAAACGTAACATAAAACATAAAAACATAAGCTTTACACACATTCATCCTCTGTTTATGAAGCACTTACCACCCCTGACCAAGTCTTCTTTCAGAATCTCCAAGAATTGATCAGAAAATGACTGTGAAGGAAGTAAAAATGGCTGCTGAAGGCACATCTTGGCATTCATGATAACTGATGCCTCGCACTGAACTGCAAAGGCATACTGTCCCATCAGTCCCGAATTCTGAAACACAACACTCTCAGCTTTATGAAAGTTGAATCAAATGTCCATACAATTATAATTACTAGCTATCATAGTGAGCTCTTTCATTACTGGAAGTTCTTCAATAACCCATCCTGAAATGAAAAGTATGTCATGTTTAACAGCTTTAAAAAGGAAAATGTTTACTTTTGTCAATGTTGTTAGGTAAGAATGAAACACCTGGGCAGCAAATAAACTTCAGCATCATTTTGTTATCCAGTATGTAAGGCTCAAGAAATTTAGACATACTGCAAAGAATGGGAATTCAATCAAAAATCCCAGGAAAATCCCACAAAACAATAAATGTTCATTAACTTAATCCCTTCTCATATGGAAGACAAAATAATTATTTCTGGTCTCTAGCAGTGCAAACACACAAAGTTTTCACTTCCATGAAGTAAACACAAATAACCTTTAAGAAGTTCTGTTGCTGCTGGCATCGCTTGAAGCATGCAGACAAGTAGAGCAAGGCGTTGGCTTCTGTCGCATCAGCAGCACTTGCATCATGTTTGCAAGGACGAGTGGCTTTCAATGCTGCTGATGGATCTTCTAGCATTATCCTTTCAAAAACTACCTGAAAACAATTTACCTTTTGAGTAAAAAAGGGCAGAAAAATGGTTTGGGGCACGAAAAATAAAAGTGAATCTTTTTTAAAACACTGAATCATCAATTAAACACTCCTGAGACATAAATGGAAATAAAATAGTAATGAATAAATGAAAGAAAATGTAACTAATATGATGATGGGAGCCTATGACTATAAAAGTGTTTAGATGGGAGGTTTCACTAAGTAGTTTGTAATAAAAAAGACATAGGAAAATAGATATTTCATCATTATGTTGCTATAAATGTCAGTGATAGTGTTATATGCACAACATCACAAATAATTAAAGCTGATTCTTGACAGATCACAATAATATTAATGCATGATCAAATTTTGGGGTTTTTTTTTTTTGGTGTGGAGTCAATAAAGTATCCAATCTGGAAATCCATTAAATTTCTTAGCAGTTTTAACTGAATACATTCCAATCACTCTGATGTATGCCAAAATCTTCATTGTTCAACAGTGGTCCATTACAATACAAATAAACATGAAAGCACACAACACCACCCATCCACCAACTAATCCCTATGTAGATCTTTTGTAGGCACGAATAATGCATCAGACACTATTATACTTACATGACCAAGCTTTTCTTGGCTAATGATCACACGATCACCCAAAACTTTGGCCAAGTCAGCCAGATAAATGCAGTGGGCTGGTCTATTAAGATCTTTTCTAAGGTCTGTAAAAATGGAATGACAAGTGACAGGCAAGCTCCATATGCATGTAGATGATTTAAATCACATCAACAATTCTATCTATTCTATCTAATCCTCTTCGTGCATCAGGTTGCACATATAAGGCCTCAGCCACAGTCCGCCACCGATGTTGATCAGCTGAAACCCGCTCTAGGTGACCCACATCAACAATTAGTACCAAAAACAAAACAAAACAAAAAAAACAAAACTGAGAGTAAATTCTCTTTCTTTGAGACTTACCAGATGACATGACCATTGGAAATAAAGGGCTAGCCCTTTAACATCAAAAAGTTGTCTCCCCTGAAAGTGAGCTCGCACATCTCTGAGCCCTCCACTATAGTTAGGTGAACAATTGCCAACACCATAAAAGCCCAAATGTAGGGCTAACACACCAGTTATTTTCAATGGTTACTGTGGTGTTCACTTGCCTCTGCTCTTACCATATGCAATGCTCACTTTGGGCTGAAAACTTGTGCTTTGTCATGTGGTACCAACTGTACTATAGGTGCATGCTCTCTACAAATCTTTCGTCATATTTTCTTGTAACATGGTCTTCTTTTCCTTGAAAAAAGATGTGTGTTTTTTCCAAAGTGTCACTGGTATTACATTTACAAAGAATTCCGAAAAAGGACATGTGTTTGTCAGTCACCAGCTACACATTGGCAAAAAGCTTATGACACCAGACTTGTCACTTGTACTATAGTTTTTTTAATGCTATAGAGAATTCTATGTTTTGCATCAGAATTCTTGAGTCACTGTGCTTCTTTTCCTTAAGAAAAAGACCTGTTTGGACAGCCAGTGTCTCTTGAGCTACAACTTTTCGATTGTTAAACAGAAAGTATAACCTTTTATTTCCTATGGTCACGTTATCTGGTACAGTCAGAAAAGAAATGCTACTCCTACAGTGCTAGAAACTCATGCTAAATAAATGTCTTGCAAAACATACTTTTTTTTATTACAGTCTAACAAGGGAAATCAAAATAAAATGAATTCATAAACATAACACTTTGGTAATAATGAATAATAAGAAGAAGAACCATAGCTGCTTTGTGAACATTGAACTGTATTCTGTGTGCGTATGTGTGCATGTGCTTGTGTGCACATAAATATACATTATGAGTCAAAGAGAGAAAGACAGAAAGGTTGATAATGCAGGATTTTATGACTGAGCAATTTGTTAGAAAAAAATAGAAAAATATTATCATGTTCAAATATCTATCAAAACAATTAGTATTATTATTGCTTGTACTTTATATAACCTTGAAAGTTCTTCAACATTTACCACAAACATTTATTACAGCATTACCATATTATACTTTAATAACTGTTGAGACTATGCCACTGAACTATGTCAATATACCCATTTCTAAATGGCAGAATAGTTTACCTGGGTCAAGTGTAATCAGAAATATTTTTTCCACAAGTGCATTCAGCTCTGCTTCCTCTCTCACAAGATTTGATGGCTCTTCTATTTTCTCAGCTGTTGGAAGCTTACCTTCAGAACACAAGATAGTGACAGTCAATTTATAAGAAAGTGCTGAAACAAACTCTTGATGTCATAGAAGGCTTGGATGAGAAATCAACAAAACACATGCAGTTTTTTAATATTTCATGACTGCTGAAAATTAATAGCAGCCACTATTATTTTTATACTTTATTCTGCCCAAGCATTTTAAATTCATATGTATTCAATAATAAAGATGCAGGCAATAGGCAGTAGCCGTTACGCGCTTACAACGACCCAATGAAGAAGCAATAAAAAAATCTGTGAGGTTCTCACCACTTGTTGATTGTGTTTGACTATACTCTTTTGCAAGGTCAAGACTGGGAAAAAGAGCTGCAAACGGGTTGCTAGAAATGTCAGACTGTGAATCCATCATGCATCAGAGCCCTGAAAAATATGCATAAATCAATCTAACAATCATCCCTGACATTAAATGAATTAAATCCTAATCAGCATCAGCAGCATTTATAAGCATTTTCATAAGGTACACTTATTCAGTAATTCACACAATAGTAAACATGAGTGGATGAATAGTTACGTAAGACCACTATTCTCGATCAGGAATGAAAAGCAATTCTCAGTAGTCAAAGAAGAAGTAACATTAAATTGTTCGAGCGTAAAAAAATCAAGCAGTATTTTAAAATTGTACGTAATTAGTACTTTTTCCAATATTGTCACTCGTCTCCAATTTTTGGTCTGGATTTCGACCTAATTTTGTGGTTTTGTATTTACTATTATTGCCCTAGCGCATGCGATGGGTACGACAGAATTTGTTTTTCTATAGTGCTTTTGATGTGCAGTTGTCGTTAACATGCTTCTTATAAATGATAACTAGGAAGATTAATTTCATCTTTATTTTTGTTATCTTTCAACTAATATCAATTTGTTATCGAAGTCGTTTCTTTCGAGCGAACTATTGTTTTTACTCAATAGAACAGAAACATATATACATACATCAAAGGTTTTACAATTTAAAATGAAAATAATAACTGAAAAAAGACTGCAGTATATGATCTGCGAGTACATCATGCAGTAAAGGCATCCAGCAATAAACTTACAAGGAACTTCAAGAACTAGTTTTATAAACAGCAGACGGCTTTTACCGGAAACACGTTTGCTGTCTCATCTCGCGGTTTATCGTGAGATCACAGGCGCGTTGTTTCGATTCAGAACTAAAGCAAATCACTTCAATCTTCTTTTTTATCTAACATAACTTAAAGTTTTAAACACGCATGCAGTCTTCCTCAATAGAAACGATTTGTTACGAAATGATTTATTGAAAAAGAGGTGTTCATGCGACTGTTACAAGGGGATAAGGGGTCACGCTTTATTGCAGCGAGACGAACATCTAAACCGGATGCTTTGGGCTTACATGTCGCGCATGCGCGAATAATGTAAACACCATCATGGCGTTCGAAGAGTCTGTTTATTATGGAGTTTGGAAGGTAAAGACGAACGAGAAAATGTCAAATATTTCATAGCGAACTGCTCAGAAAATCAGTATGAAGATTCACAATTTTTACTTTTTTTTGTCTATTTACAGATTGTGGAGTGTGTGTCTTTGGCTGGGGTCGTTGAAACGACCGGCATCGAGGGGTAAGCGACTATAGGTTTTGATCTCAACACGGAAACCCCTCCCTTGCCTTAATTCTGACTTAAGATACTATTATTAGCGGCAATTATAAAAAATGTTCGTCACTGCTGCTGCCTTATTATAACATTCATTATTTAATATATGAAGATTCTCTTGTTCCATTTGTGCCTACCATCATTTAGAAACCTTGAAAAATATAAATAAAAAAGACCAGTAATAAGTCCTTGAAATGATAAATAATCTTACTTGGACTGTTACTGCAATAATAAATATGTAGAATTTCTTAAGCAAACACCCAGTCAGTGTTAATTGCATCGCAGAGAATGAAACTGCATGTTGTTTGACAATCTAGTTTTGCTCAGGGCTGGCGTTGCTGACTCTCCAAAAAGTGATAAATAATCAGGGTATCTTAATAATAATTGGAAACTTGTTGAACATCATACCCTGGTCAAAGCTAGTCTCACAACAATTAACAAAGAAAATGAAGGTACAAGTAAGTAGCAATAAATAAATCTACAGTTCTTTCTCTTTCACACACACACACAGTGAGAGACATAGGTCAGTCTTAAGCACATTCACACATAACCACACCTACATGCAAGGAATGCAGGCAACTAGAAATGTAGTTTTTATATTGTGTTATTCATTATTTATAATATTCCCAAAATTTTGTATAAAGTGTCAAGAATTATAATTTACTGATGTTATTATGTGGCTAATTTATATTTTGATAGCATTCACTACTTGGTATATGCATAATCTAATAGCTCTATTAAAATCTAATAGCTCTGCATGCATCTTTGCACTTGCATTGATGAGTGTAGGTAGACATGTGTTGATTTATATGACTCTTTATGCTGTGGGTTCAGAGCTATATTGTTTTAAACGTATCTTCATGCCCACGGAAGTCAGCTCAGTAATTGTCACTTACAAAAATTATATTTTTTTATCTATAAGCAGTCACTACCATACCATGTACATTTATGAGACCAGTGCTTGCAGTTGATTTTTTTTTTAATGTGAACTATAACAGTTTTTTGCTTTATAAACTCAGTGTTATATCAGTAATGTTCAAACAATTTTGTTTTAATGTCTATGAGACTATTCTTAAGTCTAAACAAAATTTATCTGATTGCTATGAGCACATGCATGCTTCTATAAACTTATATACCTTGCCAGTTTTGCATAAATGGAGCAAGATATCTTTGAAAATTATATTTCTAAAATGCAGTTTTTCTAAAAATGTACAAGAAAGTGATTGTACAGCTGTAGAGTAAGCAGACTTTGAAATGGTGAATCACAACAGTTTTACCTTTCAGGACTGAGTTTCGATTGGATGAGAATGGTGATGTCACATGGAGAGTATCAGAGGATGCTGAACCCATGCTGTTTTTCTCTTGTGAAACTTATGAGGTGGGGCCTTATGACTATTTTTAAGCGGATAAAATATTGTGCAGATATTTTTTTCAGAAGTTGATAAATTGAAAGTATACGGTAACTGTATCAATGGTGAGATTTTAAAACAAAATCTTCTGGTTATCAATGAGTTATAGTCTACCTGATTAAAGCATTGATTCAATTTGCTTTGTTTTGCTTCATTTTAATTTAGTAAACTTTTTTATGATTGCGTTTGTGAATTTTCTTAGATTACACCAGAAACAGGAAGTGGAAGCTCAAGAGATTCAGCTTTGCTAAAGTTTATTGGGACTTACGCAGGACATGTTATAGAGTTCAAGGTGAGCTCTTTCATAAATAGTGCAATACAATACAAACACAAAATATCTTTATTAATCATTTTTAGGAAATAGTTGTCATTTAACGGTAACATTAAAATATTGCATAAAATGTCAACAGAGGCTAAAAAAGAACACAGAATGTCTATATCCAATTCTAGTTTTCTGTTTATAATTATTTATGCTGGCACTTACAGTCACTCTCACAAGTATTAAAAAAAATCTGCACGAATTCATAGTGTCACTCAAGCAAGGAAAATTAAAAGATAAGTATGACATGAATGAAAAAGTATTTACAACGGATGTTTCTGAATGGGAGTAAGTGGCATAGGTATCTGCATTCATGTGTGTGTCCTAGCCATGAGCTGATTGTTTATTTAGGTTGCAGCCAGGATAAATGAGTGCAGACAATGTCTGGTTTTAGCTTTAAAAGCTCTAAACCTACCACATCTGTGGACACATCTAATGTCTCATTCTTGTCTAAGTGCGTGCAAGTCATACCTTGTCTCTATATTGTTCTGCCTTCTTCCAACTACTGCATTTTTAATGTTCTTGGGCCTGTCCTTCTTTGCAACGTTCCCTCCCCAGCAGTCAGCACACTAGACCAAAAGTCATGGTACTGCATATAATAGATGTAAAACATTTGCAGAAGTTCTAAGCGCACCTTAAAAGATTTCAGTTTTCTCATACAGTACAGTTGGCTATGCACTTCCTAATAATGTTTTGTGTGTGTGGTTTCTAAGTTATCAATAATTATACCTAAATATCTATAACTGTCCACTCTTCTTTATAGTTCTTCTATAAATAAGCATTTCATTAAAAAATGACCCTGTATTTCCTAAAATCAACAATCATTTGTTTCATTTTCTTTTACATTTCTTTTACTTTTACCCTAAATAACTATCATCTTTTACTTTTACCCTAAATAATTATCATCTCATTATACAAAAAAAAAGGGATCAGTTTCTTGTCATCATCTTTGGAAATCAATGGCATAAGTTCAGTTTCATATGCAAATTTAACTATATCTTCATTTCTATCTACACTCAGCCATATACCAGGCAAACAAACCATTCCTATTGGCTGGGTTTTGAACTGACGTGGCTTTGGGCTTAGAGGTCTGTTAACCACTCAGCAATCTGTTTCCAAATTAGACATTATATTAGACCTTCAAAGATCCCATGAATGCTAAGGTGGAAGCTTTCATTAGTAAATTTTTTTCATTCATTTTCAGGCTGAAGTAACAGATGATCTCATGCTTCTAACATATGAAAAATGTTGTATGCTGCAGTGTCAGAAGGTAATTTCTCCCCCACCCACCCCATTCCTTTTCATTCTTTGTTTCTTTCTTCTTCATTTCTTCATATTAACAAATAACAGAGCTCTTGAAAGTATCTGCCAGAAATACAAAAAAACAGTAATATGAAAGTTGGAAGCTTTTTGTTTGGTTTGCTCTTTACTTTGTTTTATAATGCAGGTGTCTAATAATAGCAGATGTTTGTGTCAGAAAATGTTCTGACATATGAGCTGCTTATATGTAAGATTTTATTATGTATGAAACAAAAGCTCTAGATTTTTAAGGGATGTCTGTATAATTATACATCTGCCATATTAGTTGTTGGATTGGGACAGCTGGTGGTTTTCTCATTTAACGTAACTTGGAGAGTGATGTCCCTTCATCCAACTGGCTAGAAGGGGACAGCTCTTCATCTGATTTCATTTTTCGCTCATTTATTTATGTCAGGTTTTGTGTCTACTAGGGATTTGTAAATCTGTGACATTATTACCAATGTTTATGGATTGGTTTCTGACAACTTCAAGCACCCCGTAAAAGATTCACAACTATTGGTTTCTCAGCCATTTCAAACAGCATTTAATATAAGCCCTTCTTCAGGCTCAAGTGTCCCAGAGCCTGCAGAGTTCCTTCTTGAAGCATTAACTGTTATTGTACACTCATTATATTTGTATTTCTGGAACTTTTGCTCTTGCAACATTGTATTCAGTTATGACCAGTCAGTACTAGGACTGGGCCTAGAAGAAATATGTGAACTAGACTGTGCTATAAAAAGTTATTTATATATTTACTTTCTTTTTGTGAAGCATAGATACAAACTATAAACGTAAATCACAGAATGATGAAAACAGTATAAGAGTTGTCAGTCACTGTAACATTGGGCTGACATTCAATTTACTTTGAAAATTCTTCCAAAATATCTTAAACTAAAGGTCTATTAGGGTGCACAAATTTTTGTTTTCTAATGTTTGGGTAAAGTTCAGTTTAAACAAAAAATACTGTTTCCCTAAATCATGGTAAATACTCCCCTTCCATTCTTGAGACATACACCTAGAAGCATTATACAATAGAAAGAGGTCAATAACATAAACATAAAGATTGTATAGGTATGTGTTTATGTTGTGAAAACCTCAGCCAATCAGAGAGTTAGGACCAGATGTTAATTAAATGTATCTGCATAAAAATGACGTCATAGTTTTGACTTCTTTGTGTGAATGATTATTTTTTTGTCATAAATTTCATTTAGTAAACAGAATTTTTCTGGAATAATTTTTCTCACAGATTTCTTCTAACGAGCCAACAGGGGATCTACCATACACTTATGTCAGTGCCTTAGAGCAGGGTTTTTTCTCTGATCTCTCCATCAAAGCTGAATCGGGGAAGGAGGTGAGTTTTCTTAATTTATTTTAACTGTATCCCTATTGCTACTGTTCGAAGATTAAAACCTATCCTTTGTTTAATAATGAAGACTCGTAGCTTTTGTTGAATACATCAAAAATAAAAAGAGATGAAAGATATGCAGAGGACTACTTCAGAAGTTTGTAAGCATTGTATGAACATGATTCACAAACTTAAGCATGTGTACTTACATCAATAATTATACATTTAATACATTTATTAAATAATAGAGAATGGGTAAAGCTCTGTCTAAGGACTTTCTGTCCACTCTTATTTTCTTAGTTCCTTGTGCATTCTGTGATTCTGAGGATGAGCCTGCCTGAAATGGACTGGCTAAGCAATCCCCCCCCACTCACAGGCCTGCCAGAAGAGGTGCTGCAGACAATGCTGCACTATCTATACTGCGAATGCCTGCCTCCAGGCCTCACTGAGACCACTGCCAAAGCATGTGTGAAAACACTGGGCAAAGTGCAAGGCTTTGCCCAATTTTCCCACCTCTGTGAAACCTTTCTGAAGAACACAATGTTAAAGCAACGTAAGTTTTGTCTTAATTTTCTTGATTCATTAGACAGTACCAGCTTCATGTGTTGTCACATAAGTTTGTCACTTTTGATTAGTTACTCTACTTTTCTTTTTGTGTATTTCCAGAATTAAAACAGTTTTATCTGAAAGAGCTGTTAGATGATGCATTTTCATTCACTACTAGATGTAAAGCACTTGCAGATTAATCTGTTTATGTTGCAGAAATACAGACATTGATTTCTGAAATGCACAATTGTTTCGATCGCATAATTGAATTATTCAGTGGTCGAGCAAACCTCAACAACCCAGAGTCTCCCATCAGTACAGAAGCTAATATCTGGAACAATCCAGCCAAACTGTGTTACACTGTCAGGCAAGGGCTGAAAGAGGCAGCCATTGCCTCTGCTAAACTGTTGCTTCTGTGTGATCTGTTTTCAAAACGGAAGTGTGAGCTATCACGACAAGAAAGGCATGAAATTATGAAGCAAGCCAAGTCCAGGTATATTTGATTTTATCTAAATGGCACTCAGAGAAGTGTGTGAAAGTTATACACTCAGCATCTTTAGAAATTTGAAAAAAACTTATCAGAGTAAAGCACTCCCAGAAACTATGTTCATGTCCTAAAAAAGAAATCTACTTATTCAAGTTGTATGTGGGTGTGAGATTTTCTGTTTATATCTGGTTTTATCCTACAGCATTATGTGCAAATATATGTGTATGTATCGTCACACGTGTACACACCTAACAACAGGTAGGGAGAAGACAGAACCAGATAAGACACAAGATTAAAATAAAAAGCAGAAAGTCAGAGGAAGACCATGTTGAAGCAGTAATCTTAAATTCTCCCATATAATATACAGATATTGTACAAATATTAGAGCTAATTTCAAAGAAGAAAGCATTCCAAACCCTTACCCTTATCATCATCATTTTGTGTCTGCAGAATGCCAGTGTTTCTGAAACAACTCCACAAGTTCTTGGTGGTGCTGAAGCAGCACTCACAGACTCTTACTGCACACCAGCGCTATGATTTCGCCTCTTATCTCGTGCCTGAGGTAGATGTAGGATGAATATATGCTGTGTTGTAACACTTGACAGACCTAAAACAAGAATTAACCTCAGTATTAACTAAAAGTGACATTGACGTGTATTTGCACTTTTGCACTTAATGTAAGATTATGTGGTGTATCTGTTTATGACTTATTTGTTGAAAAAGTTGTGGCTAAATATCCCCTGTCCTAATGACTGTATGAGGTGGTAAACTGTGAGTTGTTCACCCATTGAGATCACAACATATATAAAAGATGGAACCAACCCTTTTTTTTTTTTTTTTTGTCTTCACTGCCAAATTGGTTCCCATTAGCTGGTTGGTCAACAGGGAATTTTCTCTAGTTTGCCTTCAGCCTGTGATCTGCTCAGAAGTTGAGCACACTAATCACAGGACTAGAAAACCTTCCTAGATTGCTTCATTTAGATTGTTTAATTAATAGCCATGTATTTTGTGGTAACTTTTCCATACATCTGCATTCCATCATTATAAATAAAATAAGGATGAGCTGCAGACATATTTAATTTTTTAGATCCTTTTTCTATGTCTATTTTAAGCAGTGATCTATTGCAAGTAGAGTCATAATCACTTGTAATGAACATTATCCTCAGATTGAAGTCATACTGGACACAGTTTCACGTTTTGCGGTTGAAACCAAAGTGGCTCTGGAACAAGTGATCAGCTCAAGCAATGCTGAGCAGAGCCACAATGAACACTCTGACAGACATGAGAAAGGGGAAAAGAGCAAGAGGGGGAACATTGGGGAAGTTCTTGGCAGGACATTAAAAAATGTAAGCTTCTCCTTTCCCATCAATCTTCCTCTACCACCAATCATCTTTTTCTGGCTTATGGCTGTCTCCCGCCTTTCTTTAGTGCTCATTTCCTTGAAATCTTATCTTTTTTTTCTTTCGACTTTATTCTGTCCTTCCATTTTCCCTGCAGTTTCTAGTCTGTGTATGAATGTTTATGTGTTTGCTACACTGTTGTTGCCATTGAGGGAGCTAACGATACCTTTATATTCTATTTTAATAAGGAAAGAAAATCTCAAGAGCTAGAAACAATGTTTGTAATGTAGGGCAAGAGGTTTTAAGATCACTCATTAATATTAAAGCATTGATTTGGATTTAAAAAAATTTTTGAATGTAGATAACAAAATTTAAAAACTGAAAAATTTGAAAGCACAAATTTTCTTGATACAGGCATTGCATATGAGAGAACTGAAGAAACTGAAGAAGTTTCATGACAAGACAACTGCCAGTTTCGTTGAGCTGATGAATAGAAAGTGGGTATATTTATGCAAGTTTCTAATCATCATCCAGTGATGATGATTTATAAAGCACCATTGTTTACCTATTATTGCTTACATTTCCAAAGATGTCCAGGTCATTTTAAAATGGGGACAATACTCCATTCTTCAGATGAATACAAAAGTAATTATTTATCCTATGGCTGTTAACAGTTATGATTGCTGACAGTTTTAAAACTGTACAGTAATACATGAGATGTTTTTAGAGCTTCGGGGCACTTTATAACTTGTTTAGCATGTGACTGATGTTTAATTAAAGCATTTTACTTAATAAAATGTGTTCGTGATTTCGATAGTTTTATGGTTTGCTCTTTGTCTTTTTCAAAGAGAGGACTTTAGCATCATGACTGAGGGGGACAAAGTGAGGGCCATCTCAAAGTACCTGGAGCAGTTAATAGATGAGGTAATGCCTGAGACACTTGCTACACTTGTCTCCTTTTGTGTACATTATAATCGCTAAAGGTTAACAATTCCGTCGGCACAAGGTAAAACTTCTGTCATTGTTTAGTTACTGCTAATTTTCTATATGAATTGTCTCC
Organism: Pomacea maculata; assembly: GCA_004794325.1. Classification (NCBI taxonomy): domain Eukaryota; kingdom Metazoa; phylum Mollusca; class Gastropoda; order Architaenioglossa; family Ampullariidae; genus Pomacea; species Pomacea maculata. The sequence goes on from SRHC01001601.1 coordinate 360,931, forward strand.
CTTAGACTATGTAGCTGCCGTTTTATTATTAAAGCATACAAATTACCGGTTGTGGGAATTCTGTTGTTGGTTACCTGTTTTGACATGGATTTACACAACATACACGAAATGGGAAAAGATTCAAATAAGTTTAATTTGATACATTTTTATAATGTTTAATTATCCTTTACTTTATGGTGGTTGATAGCAAAATCCATTCACATGGGAAATGTGAATGGCCAGTCTCTCTTTTTTTGCTTGCTTTCTTCTTTCTGCCTCATCTACCCTGGCCTAATTTGTCCAATTCTACCTCACATGTTCACATACACATCTGCACAAGTATCCTTACTAATTCACTCTTTTATGCTTGTAACCTTAGAAAGCAATTTCATAAAAGATAACACCCAGAAGGTCAGTGACAGATATGATGTAAAAGTGTTTGGCATAGCGCATTCTTAAATTTTGTGTGCTGGTGTGTATATGTAAATAAATTTAACACAATAAAGACAAGCCACTGAGCCACATAAATCTGCATAAAAATGATATAATTCTCTTTCATTTCATTCACGCAATTCATTCTCACTTGATCTAGTATTTCAAGAACTTTTCCATGAAAATTATTTTTGTAATCACTATCAGCATCATTCTTTGTTTAAACTAGTCATGGTGTGTGTATGTGTTCACATGGTGTGTGTATGTGTTCACATTTGTAGCTACCAGTAACAGTTCTGCGTCTTGAGGAACTGATCGGAGCACTAGAGCAGAAAGTGCCATGGACAGAGTGGAAGTACCTATTCAAGATGGCAACATCGAAAATAGTGAGTCAAAATGTCTTACTGCTTTAGCAGATATCAGAAGAGTTAGAGCACTGGTATCTAAATCTGGAGGTACATGTACCAGTATGATAAGCTTGTGGCAAAACAAACTAGCACAGTCAGCTCAGCTGTTGGAAAAGGGTACCAGACTCCATAGAGAGTTGGGGAAGGTATGGCAGAGGACATGGGCACCACCCACACAGAAGCTGGCCCCAAGAAAATTATGGTCTTGAGATGAATCCTTTAACACTGTTATGGCTTTCTGATAAACCATAATGAAACGTGCACAATATTTTTATTCTGTGGCTGCGCTTAGAAAAATCTTGACATTCTTTTGCTTAAGAAAGAGTAGCCATTCAAAGAAAAGAACTGCTATATTGCTACATTAATCATGGAATCAGTTCTCTATAGAGTTACATCCTTAACAATTTATTTCCAGTTTAGGGTATGAATGGTCAAAAAGAAGCAAGCATGTCTTACTATTAGTCCTCATTTTAAGATGAGCTCAGACCCTTCAGGAAACTGTAACTATAGTTTGAAGGCAAATAAGATGATATACTATAATTTGGAAAATGTAATTATTTTAAGCAGATCAAAACCATTGATTTAAATATGATTAAATGTGAAAGAACAAAAATTAATGTAAGAACAACCTTTTCATGTTTACATTATTGTATAAAAGAGCTTACTGGTTATTTCGTGCTGACATTAGAGCGCCTAACCAGTGCAAATGTCCTGCAATCACACTTTCTGTTCACATATGCAGTCTTGGGGCCTAAGCAAGGTGCAGTCCAATCGAGCGTCCCTGCAGCCTCTAATTGATGAAGTGTGTGACATTGTCAGGAGTGACCAGTTTTCAGCAGCTGTTGCTACTCTTGGGCTGCGGAATATTGCTGCAGAAAACAGCCAGGAGGGAGGAGCATGCTCTGATGGAGGCCGGGCTGGCAAATCACGAATGTATCCGGTAGGACTGTTGCCTGGACAGAAATATTCCAAGATCGCTTTCTTTGTATAACTTTCTGGCATAGCACATTTATTATACACATAGCACATTTATTATTTATAAGATAGGAAGGCAATTAGTGAATACCTTAAGAGAAGACTTAATCAAGGAATGGACTATTTTGTTACAGACATAATTTGTCATATGTTTTTAATCACAACAGTTGTCATCTATGGTAAATTTCAACAGTTTAGTTCACTATGACATCCATCTGTGATTTTTGTGTGTATCTTTTTATCACTTCATAACACACTGGATCCAGTTATCGACTTCAGTTGTTGTGTGATCTTTGGTTACTGCTCAGATAGATGTCGAAATTATGCAGTACATAGCCTGCGTCATGTGTAGTGTTAATGGTTTTCTTTTTGCCATCAGCTTAACCCTGTGGAATCCTTGTGTGTGTCACCTTTCCCAAAAGATAGCAAAATGGCTGGGCGTGCGCTTGATCTTTTCAGAAAAAGAGAGGGTTCTGACATGGTCTTTGAAATCGTCAGCACTGGAGGTATGGTAATACCCACTCATGGTTTCCCATCATGATAACATGATACAGAAAATGAGAGGTGTAATATTTAGTTCTATAAATATATCACTGTTTATCAAATGTGTATGTTCCAGAGGGCGGAGACATTGTGATTGACCATACTGGAGATAAACCAGTGACAACTGTGGAAGAAGGGGTCATAGAGGTCGACCACATTCCATGCCACAGGGTTATTGTAGCTAGTCGCTGCGATTGGTTTCGACGAGCCCTTCTCAGTGGCATGCGAGAATCTATAGACAAGTATGTGTTCCTGGCATTTTGGCAGGTTGTTGTTGCTAATAGTCTGTGAGAAGGGTCTCTAGAAGTCTGATTCACCGGAACTTTCTTTCCTTGTAGTGTTCAAGTCATTAATGCCAGTGTTGATTCACTTATGGGGACAGGTAGATCAGGGAATTATAACATATCTTTGAACATCCTTATTTATCATATCTAATACAGATATTAGATAGAATTTATAATCTCCTTACTTGGTTTCTTTCAAAACCCTTGGGTCCACATCATCATCAGAACATTTTTATCTGCTCATCAGTTGATGATTATACAGTGTAGTCAGTGCTTGTTTGTTATATGGCTTTCTTTTTATTTAAAATATTTGATGTAAACAAGAAAAAGTGCATAATGTGGTTGCAGGAAAATTGTCGTCCATGACATACAACCTCATGTGTTTCGACTCTTTCTTGAAGCTCTTTACTCAGGGCAGCTTGATACGTCTAGCCTGACTACTGAACACCTTGTAGATATGATGACACTGTGTGACAGATATGAAGTAAGTGCTGCTGAACACATTTTGGTTTTTCTTCCTTTTGGCTGATTTTCTTTTTAACAGATGTTATGGATTTACGACCTCACCATGATTTTTGTTTTCACTGGATCTAACAAGTTTTTTGCTTTTAAAATGCTGCTATGGTGATGCCTGTAGGAGAGAGATAATGAAAAGTTGCTTCTTTTCCAGATGGACAGTCTAAAAATCAGTTGTGAACATGCTTTGAAGCATCATGTAGATGAAGACACAGCGCTGTACCTACTGAGCCTTGCAGATCAGCTTGGATGCACTTCTCTGCAGGTACCAAAATAATAAACATTAGCAGGAGTGAGTTAACGCTTCTTGAAACAAAAAAGATAAGATTGAAGCTCATTTATTTGATGGATGTCCATGCTCATATACATGTGACTCATGATCCTTCTTCAGTGAGTAATTTCATGCGACTGACAGCTTGTCTCACATATATTAGTCTCTCATTGAATTTCAAAAGAAGATAACTGTCTGAGGTTTGTTCTCCATGTATCTCAGGTGATGTTAGCATGTCTGGCAGAAACGCATTCTTGCCTAATGCTTTTGGTGAATTTATCTTGCAGGATTATGTACTGATTTATATTGCAAACCACCCCCAGCTGGTTCATAGTGATGTCTATGAAGACCTCCCAGACAAACTGAAGGAAGATGTTGAGGATGCAATAGCTTGGAAAGGGTAAACATTACAACAGTTTTGTGTTGTCACGTCAGTTTTTGTTATGTTGAAGTATTATTTTTATGTGAAAAAACAGGGTACAGTGAATTTTGTTTAGTCAGTAATGGCATTAACACTGAACGAGTAGAACCCCTGCCTCCTTCACCAAATATTTGGGATAAATGAGAACAGTTTGAACTGTTATCAGTATATATATATATAGCTGATTAATCTGTGTAAAATGTTAATATTGTTTATTATTATTTGATTTAGTAATAATTCTCATTTGAATAATGAGACCTCATGTTTGGAGATTGTGCTGTAAGGCCAAATGGGGCTATTGAACAGTTTGTCCCTCAATTTAGCAATTCATCAATGTCCATTAATTTCAGTCTTGAAAGTGAGCGGTGCAGGGAGCCTAGCAGAGGGATGGACGTGACACCTAGCTCCGTCTCCAGTATGAGTGAGCTGGAGGACCTGGTGGGCAACATAGAGGTAGCTGACCGCACGGTAAGACAAACACCCCTTTTACTGTTGCTTGGCTTTTGTCACAGCTGTCTTGATGTTCTTGTTTAGAAATGTGTTGCACTGTTTGATTTTGTTTGCACCATTTTGTATGTGGAGTATTAGTAGTGAGTTCTGCCTATGTGACCGATGACCTTGGTCAAAATACTGAGCAGAATGATATGAAACTTTATTAATCACCCACTACAGTTTTGGTTCTTTTGGGCCAGCCTTTGCCTTTGTAGTTTATGGATTACGACCGGACTAGCAATTTACCAGACACTTTTATAACTTTTATAACTTTGGCAGTATGCACCTGCTGGACACCTTTAACGTGGAGTTTTGTTGGTTTTCATATTCAAGCCATTCTTCTTTTGCAAGGCTTGAAGTTTTGTAAGTTGCACATTCTACTTTCTATTTCATCAGCAGATCAAGAGAATGCTACAGCTACTGGCAATATGGCTTGTTTCTGAAAGCATGCCTGGCTATTTAAGATGTGAGCCATGTTTACAGGCTGGCTTTGTGGAATATTTGATGCCATTGCTCTTCTATGAGTTTCCAGCATTTAAGTGCACTATTATTTTCGATGATATCATATACCATTTTCTGCATCGTGCATTATTTCTTATTTCGTATATGAAGACTGTGCATTGTGTGTTTAACTGTCACTATATGGTGCCCTCAATTTTAAAAATACAAGATTGAATGCCACCCACTATACAATAACATACAGTTTATTTTAAAACTTTACATTAAGAGTTATTTTATTATTTTAATGGTACTTAAAAATGATTAAAGATTGATGTAATGGTACTCAAGTAACGTTTTAAAAAATAATATGTGTATAAAACAAAGAAGATGATGACACAAAGGACCGAAAGATTTCCTATCTTTTCACTTTCACAACGTGAACGCATTCAGTCAGTCGTCCCTTGACTGGCACCTGTTGCTGGGGGAGCATATGGATAAACATGGCAGTTGACGGGACCTTTCACTCTTGGGTGATAGTGAGAGGGTCCTGCACAGGACGACCAGTCCAATCTTTGACATTTGTAAGCCAGTTCTTTCTCAGGCCACCATGACATTGACTACTCTCCAAAGTGCCTTGAAGGATAGTCTTCAACAAGGTGTTGGGCCAGGTCACCAGCTTACATCACTTGATTGTTAAAAGTAGAGGTTTCTGGTGTCCTACAAGTGTGACAATCTTGTTTTGTACAAAGTTGTTGGTTCTATGTTCTTTGTATGAGATATGGACAGCCTCCTCAGGCACTTGTTCTTGAATGCCTGGATTCTCCTTTTTGTCTTGGTGAACAGAGTTCACTTGTCACATCCAAAGAGCAGGATCAGTACTACCAGGAATTTGTACAGATTGTACTTACAACCAGCATCCATTCTGCCGTTAGTTCAGCATAGCATCTAATGCCTCCAACAAAGCCAGTGACATCGGATAGGGAAGCACAGTCATACAAGATCATATAGTTATAGACGTGGCCTCAAGACCTAACAGGACTGGTCACAATGTGGATTCCTGAACTGTAGCTAAGGAGAGCAGGAGTAGACCTAACTTTTCCAACAGTAAACAACTGCATACATTGGGTGAAATTCAATTTGAACCAGCTGAACACCAGAACGAGTCACTGCTATACATTAGTTGATGAAGTGCATGTTGAGCACAACAAAGGATACAAGAAGAGCAAAAGCTTCTAGTTACACCTAATTGTTTTCCCTTTAGAATTTCTATAAAGAGGCATATAAAATATTCAGTTGTGGCATTAATGGGTCTTAAGCAAAATTTATAAAAGATATGTGAAATTTTATTTAAAGTAATAAAAATAAAATGATGACAAAAGGGGCAGAATTTTTTAACATCAAATGTCAAGGGCCCATATTACAATATATTGTACCTTATTTAAATGTGTACACTAGTGAAGCCAGACCAGCTGTTCCACCTTGCTGCTTAGTATACTCATTATGATTGCTCTTTACAGTGATTTGTATGCACCTTGTTCAGATTATTTCATATACCTCATTAATGAACAACCCCTTTGGTGCATGCTAGGGAGGTGTGGAGGGATGCATTTTTTAAATAAAAAAGCATGAGATAAAACTGACTGAATGCAGAAGCTATGACATCCTTTGTTCCTGTAAGCCTGTAGCCTCTTGTGTATATGAAACTTAAGTTTTAAAAACAGTGTGTTGTCAGTGGAGTGCGGAGGCCACATATTTACACAAGCCTTGTTTGTGATGTCTGGTCATAGAGGACAGGAGTAGGGGGTGGGGATGTTAGTATGGAGGTCTGTGCTCACAAAAGTTCCTTGGATATAGCTTCTTTTCAAGTATTATAGTCTTTTAATTTCTTTCGTCATTAGCATTTTATCCCTAAAGCACCTCTTGTAAATTTAAAATCATTCTTTGTGCACCGACACTTATACTTAACATATCAGATGTTTGCGCTAATAAACAGAAAAATGAAAAATGAAGAAAATAGAGTAATCTCAAGTAGGGCTTCTTGCTGCAAAGTCTTTTCAGTGTCTCAGCAGAGAATATGAGAATTTCTGTTCATAGAAAGCAGACCTTTTTAGAAAGCCTGGCATTGTATGTTAAAAAAATTAAAAGGATGTCCCCAAACATTTCAGTCATTGGTGAGTGAGGTGTTAGAGACTGCACTTTTCATGTTGCCTTACCATACCATCTATGGAGTCAGATACCTATTCCCAAAAGCTGGGTTGATTAGAAAAAGTTGGCTGTGTTACGTGGGGCTTCGGAAGCCAGTACTTTAACCACCTGGCTGTCCTCTTCCTCAGTGCATGTAAGCTACTATGCAAAACATTTTGCCCCTCTTCCCTAAACTCCCAACTTCCACAAAGCTACAGTACATTCATGATCACAAAATGCAGTAAAAGTAGAGGAAACTGTACATAGTGGGAAGATGGAGGTCTGTGAGATAAAAAGATAAATGATGTTTGGTACGGTAAACACTACCTGGTGTTTCCCTAAACCTTTCACCGATTTAACCTAGATTAAATATATGCTCTGTGCTCTGTTTGAGCAGCCTGCCCAGGAACTATCATCTTCAGTGTCATCAGAAGACCTTCAGCTTATGGGAAATGAGGAGCTTCTACATTCATGTCTTGCAGCACTCCGTGATGTTGTTGGGGATGCTGTGCCAGAGGAGGAGCTGGTGCGAGTGGCCCTGGCTGCAGATTATGATGTCAACCGTGCAGTCAACTTTTTCTTCCTTTCATCATAGCACTACAACCCTATGATTTATATCATTTTATTTCAATTTCTTGGCAAATGTGTGCCTGCAGTGCATCTGTGTATATGTGTGACTGTGGCTGGACAAACTTCCTAATTATTTGCAGAAATTTGTACTCTCTCTTGCACATTGCACATGATGTCCCCTTTCCAAGAAGTTTGTCTTTGCACTTTCCCCCTCTGTTAAAGATAACAAATTGGACTCTTGTCTATATATACTTCTGCATCACTTTTTATTCCTGACTTCTTTGCTTGTACCAGACTAAATTCAACCAGACATTTAATCATCTGCAAACTGATACTTTAGAAAATTTTACAAGGCAGTTTATGTTCTGTAAATACGCATTGCTACTTTAAGGGCTTATATATGTCTGTTGGGAGGGCTTTGTGTTTACTGTTTATTTTCTAATGAAAAAATTGGGTGGTCTGAAGGTGTTGGAGCAACTTGATGCTGTGATAGTTATTCTGAACTGTACATATCTGTGTGTGTGTGTGAGAGAGAGAGAGGCATTATGCTGATGGTGTTTCCCTTATAAACACTCCATAGGCTAGTGACCTTTGTGTGTGGAAACTGGAAGCAACCTCACTACCAAATTCCCATATAAAGCAGCTCTAATACAGGACAAGTGTACAAAGAAAATACTGACGTGATCACAGCCTTATCTCTTTACTCAGCTATGTAAAGTTAAAAAAACATACATGCTGGATTGCTGAGCAAGAAACCGTGATCTGTAAAAAAAATTAATAAAATGAAATGTGTTTGTACTTGATCTGTCATTTTAGTGATAAGGAGAGGAAAGTGCCTGAGAAATGTCTAGGTGTAACCTTACTAATACTGGAATAGCATGAATGAAAGTATTTTTGGTTGAAATGAATCTAGGACAGTTAAATTTCTCATATCAGCATTCATTTATGTGGTCTTGTTGCATCTATTTCTGATGGTACATTCAGCTAGCATAAGATCAGAAAAAAGTGGCATTACACATGAAAGAGTAAATAAATTGGAGATGAAGTAAATAAAAAATATCCATCTCTTTCTAGCAAGTATAGAGCATGCATTCATTTCAGTTTGTTGAATATATTATTGCAGGATTTAACAAAATAGTGCATCTGTCATTCTCAGTTTAGAGTATATTTAGTTATTGTGCTTTAAGAATGACAGAAATCTGCATCATGAGTGTAATTCTGATTCTCTGCAGCCCACTTTGCCAAGGAATTTCCCTGAAGCCAAGAACTTTGTCTTAGAAGTTGTTCAGGAGTATCAGAAAATATAATAAAAAGTAATTATTTTAGTTTATAATTTTTATAGCAATAGAACCAATGTTTGCAAATCCCAGAATTATAAGGATTATCAGGATCAGCCAATATGGCCAACATTATATCGGTGAAATATTTCTACCAACTTTCATATCTCAAAATGTATAATCTTAAAAGCCCAGATTCATGTTTGGGAAAAGATTTGTATGCATATATATGAGAGATTTTGCCATTTTTAAATACATAAATGGAAGAAAGAATGTCAATGCGTATAGTTAATATATCAAAAGGATTGTTATCATAGTTATCATATGTGATCATGATGACCTTTGCTTTTTGTGTATCATTTATCACATTTTGAAGTCTGTCATCAGGGGGTCTTTTGGTGTTTTTTTGTATAATTACAACTGTGTTCTAAAGATGATTTGTGTGAGCATGGCAGTCAGATGAATTCTTGGAGCAGCGGCAACATGTCATTAATGCTGCAGTTTGAAGCTTGTCATTACCTGCTTGTTTGAGTATTTAAACTGAGGCTTATTACATTTTTATCAGATCTCTTTGACTTGGAACTAAGAACACTTTTGATAATAAAAGCCCCAGAAGGAATCAATGAGAGAAAGAACGATGGTATACCAATACTGTTTGTACCATCTGTCTAGTATGTGATGTTGGATATAGACAATATAGCTGTGCAGAAGAAGTAAGTTCTTTAAAAGTAAGTTCTTTAAAAAAAGTTCAGTTTTGTAGTGGGTCCTGTGGGGCTTTCCAGTGGCGCAGTGGTTAGCGCCTGTCAACAACATAGTTTAGATTGGCTCTCTCGGGTTCAGCTCTAGTCTTAGGCACGCTGTTCTCTCTGTATGTGGCATCTGTTTACAGGGCTGGCTGCCTTGCCGTGATATAGCCTTCGTTGCTGACTCCGCATAAAACACCAATTTTCCCCCTCCCTGTACAGTGGGGCTTATTGTGCAATGCTATTAGTGTAGGTTTTCAAAACACAGCACTTTCCTTTTGTGCTGAGTGTTGACTCTTGCATATCTAGAGTGATGCACCTGTATATTTCAGCTTGCCATATCTGGGTAGAAGGTGAAAAACTGATCAAACTCCTGTGCTTGGAAATTGATATTTAGAGAGGTGAGGATGAAATCACAGTCATCATTCCTGATAAAGGGTTTATAACGCAGTAAATATTGCAAGTCTTTTGAAAATTTCCGAGTACTAGTCAGATACTTTAGGCAGGTTTGTAATATGACAAAAAAGAAACCATAAAATTGGTGCTCATCATTGTTTCCTTTATTATTGTTTGGAAGGGGTAGTAAGCAGTAACAGTGCAAAATGTGGCTGTTTGCATTTATCTTCTCTTTCCTCAAGCCACACGAAGAGGGCAAGACCAGGCTTTGTTGCTGAGGTGATACCATACCTATAACATTTTACTCAATGCCTATAATGCTACGAAGCAACAGTGCATATGATGCCCAGTTTAAAGCAGGTCATGAGGACAAGGAGACAGGTATCCTTGACTCTGGAGTTACAAGTAGTGATGGTAGGCAGGTCTCTCTTTCCTTCAGTACTGGCTTGTACTTATTCAGTATTGAGTTCCAATATTTTAAGGGAAGAGGTAGGCCTCCCGAGTGGTTGGTAGAGCAATCGGTAGAATTGTGTTCTTCTTTGCAACTGGCCGAAGATTGATGTTTCATGTTTTTTGTTTGCAGTTCATATTCTGTCTTGAATAAAAATAACTTGTTGAGGAAAGCAAATAGGTGTAATGTAACAAACTAAAGAGTTTTCTGTATGAAGCTTAGGGCACAGTGTGCACATTTGGCACCAGAAATATGTGTAACTGAGAATGCTAGATTGTCACCTTTTGTCAGTACCAGTCATATCACCAGTGTGTAAATGGATCAGTAGTATCTGATGATTTCTATCAGATTTTTATTTCAACTTTCTAGGCCATTGAAACCTTTATAGTACGTCAGTTTTTAAACAGGTAAACAGGAATTGTTTATTTTGACTTGCCAATGGTATGGTTAGTAAATTAATAAACGCAGTATTTACCTGTGGAATTGTCACATCAAAATTTTGTGTAAAATACTCAGGTCAGCTGGTCAGCCATGTTTAATTCTTTATATGGATTACTAACATTATTTTTTCAAAGCTATTTTTCATAGGTTGTTTGTATTTGGGCATGCAGTTATGATAAGCAGGACCTTTTAAGACAAAAGTGCCTGCTTGTCTGAGCTGTGAGTTGCATTTCATTTTTGTGGAAATACTGATGAACAGGTATATATTGTTGTTGAACTGTACAGGTGTATGAGAGCGAAGAGTGGCTGGCCTTGTTGTAACAGTCAGTATCTTCTCTGCACAGAGCAAGCGGAGTGACTACCTTATGATTGTTTAAGGACAGAGATGGACCAGTTTGAATAAACTGGAGAGAAGTGTGTCACAGCTTTGTTGTCTTTCAGATGAAGGAGAGAAAAAAAAATTACTGCTGTTGTAGATGAAGACTGATTACAAAATTATTCGATGTTTGTTGCAAATCAAGACTGTTCAGTTAGAAAAAAAAAATCATTTTTCATATATCATCAATACCATCGCTAACATGGTACCTTAGTTATTCTAGTAGAAATGAAGGGGAATTTTTTTTTCTTTGTTTCCCAGTGAGAATAGCACAATGCTGTCTAATTGTTTCTCTCCTTAAAATTTCCACAGCTTGACTTCTTCAATGCAGCATTACTTGGCCTGACCCAGGTCCTCTTTGGAACTGCCATACATTGTGTGCAAAGATGTCATTAAAACACACTTCTGAACTGTTCACTAGCCACAAGATATGCCTGCAATAGACTGCATGACTGCTCTTCTTTAGATCGCGTAGTCTGAGGTTTTGTTGAGTTGTGCAGCACTGTTCAATGTTTGTGCAGGCAGTGAATGTGAACAGTATCAGAATACATTTAAATAGTCCCCGTTGTGTGGTCTAATGTTACAGCACGACACAAAAACTACAAATATTGAAGCATTTATTCACAACGCTGCCAAGTTGCCTGCTTCGTAGACACTTCATAAAGGTGTCCTGTACTTTTATAAACAGAAATGTTTCAAGGTGAAAAAGTAGGTTTATGCTAATTTCCAAAGCTACTTTTTCAGTTTGGCTCTCAAATACAAGCACAAGTTACAAAGTACACATAGTCAACAAAAATGCCTCAATTTACAAAGAAACTTACTGGTATTCAACATCTTTGACCATTAGTAAACATACTAGTAAATAATGCAAGTTTTTCTTACTTTCTTTTTCTTTTCGACACGGAGTATTCTGAAGCAATAATAACCACAGAGAGCTTAAGCTCATTCAAATGTTTAAATGTTGGAGATATCAGACTGTTATCTTTTAACAAGGAATTCTACAGTGTGAAAAAAATGTAAGGACTGCAAATTGTGCTTAACACGAACTGGTAAAAACTTCATATTGACGTACAATACTTAATATAAATCTCTGAATCAACATGCCTGCAAGAAGTTCTAAAATAGGTTAGTACCAGCATCTTTAGACTGTAAGAAATGAACTTTACAAATCAACCACAGGATCCTACCTCGTGCTTGAAGCCTATTTTGAGGCCATCCACATGGCCGCAAGGATGTGAAAGGTTGGCTTTAAGTAAAATCTCGATAATTAAATCTGGAACATTTGTGAGACTATAATTTCTACATAGTGGACATTGTAACAAAATCATTTACTTGCTAGCTTGTTTGCCATTTAAATACACTGTCAACATTATTTTCTTACAAAGTCTCTTCACTCTCTAACACATGCATGTAATCACACACACACACATAAAATAAACCGAAGTTTACATATCCAAACATATTCATGCATACAGATATAAAACTCCCTCAATCATGTATATATATATATGAAACGTTCAAGAAGCTTAGAAGTGAAATTTTGGTAATCCACCAGCTGAAGACCAGGTCACCAAACACAAAAGATAAAATGGGATGAAAAAGGTACTACCAAAGTATGAAATTATAATCAATAGCAAACCTTTCTCACAGCATTCAGCATTGTAGTGGTCTCAGAAATGTCTTTAAAGGGATAAGTAGAGATGTATATCCAAATCACAAAAAGCTGCCATTTTATCTCCTGCACATTCCTCTTACTATTGATATTAAAGCTGTTGAGATGGTGCAATACATATAACATAAATCTTAATCTGAAAACACATCACAGCACTGCAAAATATTTGTTGCATAATCATACATATTCTGCCCATAGTGATTTACCAAAGAACATTATTACAGAGAGGTTTTTTTTGGTGGAGAGAAGGGGCAGTTAGAATGTGGGGGCCTTAAAGTGCTGTCCATTATGAAGAATTTGGCAAGTAATTTCGTTGGCAAAAAGCATTAGAAACTGAAAGCATTTATCCATTGGTTCTTTCCTTGAAACACTGCATTTATACCTTCTGAAAATGAATTGCCATCAACACCCTTGATGTCGCAATAATAAACCAAAAACTGGCTCAGCACCTGTAACACTGCAGCTCCAACTCCTCAAAAGCAGTTAACACACTGAGCTCAAGTCACAACTTAGTACAATTTTTAAAGCACAAAGACTACCTGCATGCATTGTTTAGTATTCCAGCAACAAGAGTTTAAAGAGGAAACAGGAGATTATTGGAGGTAGACATTTTGCGGTGTTGTAAAGTGGTACTTTCGTTTGGAAGAAAAAAATGACTGAACAGAAACAGCTTAAAAGTTCCTTGCAACAAACATAAGGGATGCTGTGACATCTTATTTCGCAGCAACAATAAAGTAAATCAACCAATCTTACATGATCACAATGAAGATGCAGTGAGATTTGACCTGTTTTCTTGGTATTCCGCTTCCTAACGAGTGCAAACAAAATAGTAAACAAATCTTAAATGTAAAAATTTGATTCCATAGAATTGTACTTTTGAAAGGCTTTTGTGAAATTGAATTAGTGTGAATTTTTGACATATTCTTCACCTGTTTTTTCTTGTATACACATGCTTCCCCACATATGCATAAGCAAGTAAACTTGCACATGTGCCCAACTTGCAACACCAATTCCTAACCTGTGAAAGAAACTAGTTTTCCAGCAATCCAACCTCCCAAGCTTTCTGCCACTTGATGTGTATCCTAATTTCATATTGTATGCAAAAATAAAACCATGTGGGTCCACTTAACAGAGTCAACAATCAAACAGTAAGTTTGTTGCCTGCATGTTTGTACAGGTGAGTAGAGAGAAGTGATCACAAGACAGAAAAGCAGAAGCTGCAGTGGGAGGGCAGTCAAGAGGTAGAGAGGAAAGGCTGATCTCTATTTTTGTGAATATGGCATAAAGTAAACTTGAAAACAGTGCCTATAATTTTGCTAAGCTTTGTGATTTCTAAAGATACACACAACCCAAGACATCTGTATCTTTCAGCTTTAACCGGTGTTTTCACTTAAATGGTGCCTTAAATAGTGATGTTGTAGCCTTCCCTTCCTGCAGCCACAAATTAATGCTCAGTCTTACAGGGCCAGTTTATCTTCTTTTGATAGAGACTGACTGATAATGATCACAAGTCAGCTTGACTTTCTGATGTGATATGCTATACAGGGGAGAGGGTGTTCTTCCAATCATGTAAGCTTATGAATACATTATGTTCCTCATGTCTCTTTTTTCAAACATCTTTGGCAACCTCTGAATCGATTAAAAGGAATGGTTGATACTGGGTATTTCTTTAAACATGTTCAACAAAAAGTTTGGTCATTTAGTCATTTATCTCTTGACTGGTATTGGCCAGTGGGTGGAGACAATGGCTAGACATGGCAGCCAACAAGGCTTGTCACTCAGCCCTGTCTTGGGTGATGCAAGACGATTGGTCCACTCTTAAGCCAGTTCTTTCTCTGGCCACCGTCAATCTCCAAAGTACCATGAAGGACAGTCTTTGACAGTGTTGCGCTGAGTCACATGGCTAAACTAGACCAACTTATGCTGCTTAACTGTTGTAAGTAGGTGTTCCTATGAGTGTGACAACTGTGCTTTCTAAAAAAGTCACTGGTTTTAAGTTAGAAAATGTTTCTGCTCACTTTAAGAGGTTATAAGAGAAAGAAATATGACTTCTTGTGGTCTGAATCCAACATCTATATGATATTTGCATATTCATTCAATACATTCATCACTGATGCCGGGGATGGAATAGATATCAATGTTTCATGAGTGATGCATACATGGAGAGTGCCACAAGAAGCAAAGCCGAAGTTAAAAAGTATATATATCTATAGGGCTATATATACACGTATGGCGTATACACGCTTTCTTCAACTGGTGGTTCTTTCTGAAAAGATTGACTCATTGGAATTAACAACAGCTGCTCTGAACGAAGAAAACTCATCCTAAAATGCTGCTGGAAGTTTGAAAATGCAGTTAAAATACTGTCTGTTTCTTGATGTTTGTGATTCGGGTTATCAGCAATGCCTGAACCAGAACAGACATCAGTTTGTAAACAGGCGTTGACAAAACAAATAATGTCTGTAGATTCTATCACATTTTGACTACGAAATTGTGTAAATACACACTGCTTTTATGATTGCTTGAAATATTGATACCTTTTTTTGGAACCTTCCTGTATAGCTGTCTTTTAAATAGAAATGTAAAAGTAAAATGTACCTGTCAGCTAACAGCAAATTTACTCTCACTTTCTATCTAAGTAAGTAAAATTTTTGGTTACACGTCAAATGTAGGCAGTAACATACCTACCCACTCAGCCACAAGAACACATTAAAATTCTGAAAGAGCTCTCACTCATCATACATGCAAGCAGGACGATTACTGTTCTGAATTATGTTCAAGTCAATAGCTCTCACTCATCATACATGCAAGCAGGACGATTACTGTTCCGAATTATGTTTAAGTCAATAGCTTTCACTCATCATACACACAAGCAGGATGATTACTGTACTGAATTATGATCAAATCAAAGAACGTATGTCAAAAATCATTTCACCTCCTGATGTAGAACATGGCTGACAATGTATGTACATGATGTACTGCTAACTATGCTTCTTTGTGTCTTTGATGAGTATCATAAAAAAAAAACACATTGTGTTTCTAGTTATTCGAGTAGCCCAAGTACAGTAAGTGCATAAACATCACAGACCCTGAAGAAATAAAGTGTAGTGGATAAATTGTTTCTCTTGTGTTGATCCACTAACACAGGTAGCAGCCAGGTAGAACTGCAGGAAGGACATAAGGAACTTGCTCCAGTAGTTCAAACACCACCCTATATTTCTCAGCGAAATCCAAAGCAAAGTTTCTTTTGCATGTAAACATTGTCTATGTCTTCTGCCATTATTCACATGAGATGCATGAGTCTTCATACATCAAGAACATAATGGTCCTGAAATTCAATGTCCTTCTACATCTGTGTTTGCATTTTGATGGTCAAGTTCAGCTCTCCCCACATTTCAGCTCAAGCTGCAAGCTTGCTTCTCTGTCAAGTAATATGTATCCACAGAAAGTGAAGCCTACACATCTGGTATCCTCTGCTGGACACCAGTTGTGGTGCAAGAGCTCCTTTGGCACATCACGCATGCATGTGTATACGAGTGTGTATGTGTGTGTCTGTGTTGTGCACTCATGCATGCTATTATACATATAGAAGCATGCATGTATTTCACGGATCCTCGAGCACATGTAAATGTGTGCATGTTTCCTGAGTTCTGCAAGACCAGCAAGCATAAGGCCACAGTGTTCATGCTCTCACATCAGGCCAAAATCCTCCTTCACAAGCTGACTTTACCGCTGTACAGCAAACCATTTCTTTGCTGGCTTGTGTCTTTGTTCTGGTCATGATGATCATCACCACCCATGGAAGCGAATTCAGTTTCAAAGCCAGATTCAAGCAAAGATAAGGCTTGGGAGTTCACAAGGAGGTAGAAAGTGTCAAATTACAAACGCAGGTGGGTTCGCATTCGACGAATGTAGGTTTTATTACTGGGTGTATTTGGCACTGCAACAAAGAAATGTGCATAAAAACATACATAACAGAGTGGTGGACACAGAATACAGATGAAGGATGTGACTCTTATGGATTAAAAACATTCCCCACACAAGTGAAAATTTACAAGCACCATTGCACTGAGGGTTACAACTAGATCTGTCTTTGAAACTAACAATACTTTTGTGTACATGTATGATATATAAATTACATAAAGTATATGCATGTGTGGATTAGTGCTGTGTGGTTATTATTTCAAATGAATCAATCAGACAGACAAAAACAAAACGAAAAAATCAAACAGACACAGTACAAACAAAAAAATAGAAGAAAAAAACAAATCCCAGACAGATGATGTGCTTGATATGTAGTGAAACAACTTACTCCACTGGTTGTGCCTGATGTCTTCCATGGGTGTCTCTGGGTCCTCCAGTATGTTAGGAGGTAAAAGACTGACAGGAAGATGGGTGGTGGGTTCTCCTAGTGGATGCAGGGCACTGCCAGTGATGTTAAGTGAGGCTGCAGGAGAATCAGAAAAGCCACAATCAGATTTATAGCAACAACTTCACCTCCTCAGTGGCTCATATACTTGGAAATAATTTGTCTGTCTGGATCACTTAATCACTTAGTTCCCTACCCCAGCTAATTGTATCCATGGCTAAATTGCAGATGTCCATGAATATGACCCCAGAAGGATAAGGCAATATATAATCCATAATATACCAAAATGGAGGCAGTCTCCCACATAAATGTGAAGAACTGAAAACAGGTCTTACGATGAAGGAAGGATACGGGATGTCGTGAAGCGATACTTTGGCTGAGAGGTGTTGATGACCTTCGGTTTATACTGCTGAATGGTGTTTCTGACTGGAAAATAGAATGAAAAACAAAAACTTGAGGAAGGATAGGTGTCAACTGGAGCATGAAGAAGACAGTAACAAAAACATGTTTACAATCTTAGAACTATGTTATGATACCATATTGTAATAACTAGCTCACTAAAGAGTTTGGTCTTCAGAAGCCAGCCTAAAAGCATACTAGTATATTAACATTTCCTCCCCCACACACTTTCTGCACATATGCAAATATACAAAGCTTAACAGCTTACTTAGCAGCTTCTCACTACTGAAAATTCTATGAGACAACAAGCAGCCCCTGTGTTAGTGTGTTTGTACGTGTGAATTTGAGAGACTTAGAGAAATCATGTGAACATATGTGATGCTGGATTTTCACCTCGTCTACCTCCCCACCATCCACCAACCCTGCAGTCTTTATCTTCTTTGATTGTCGTTTACCTGTACATTTCTTTCTTACTTGTTTCATTGTTTATTAACTCTGTCAACTAATATTGTTAACAGTTTCAGACTGAGAAAAGTCCAAAGGAACAACTTTTCCTGAAAACAGAAAAAAGCACCCCTGACTGTTCTGTCAGAGACAAACAGCATGTGCTCCGAGCAATATACCCGCATAGCCTGAGTGGTGCTCGGTCGGTTCAACTCCAGCAGATTGTTATTGCTCCGCTCACGTCCTCCAGACAAACGGCTGTCCTTGTTGTCAACGGCACTGCTTGCTCTGTGGCTGCTTCTCCGCTGCACAGGCTACAGACAAGAGAGAGGGCCAGGCAGCATGTAGCTGGCTTGCTGGATGCTTAATATAATTAGCTGCACATCTTTCTTTTCTTGATCATATGCTTCGAAGGAGTTTAGCTCTGTGCAGTACATATCATTCTAAGGTTCTTGTACTTGTTTTGTCTTACTGCACTGTACATAACAGTGTCTTGCACGGCAATGTCATCTTTCATATCTAAGCTGCTATTTCATTCCATTGACTAAACTGCTTTGTTTTCAACAATGTGGTATAAAAGTGTGTTGTACTTAACAGTACTGTAATGACCTCATCGTGTGAAGCAATGTACAAAATGGTTACTGTATTGTCTTGATGGATAAGATTATGAACACTGTACATGCTGGAACTGTTCTGTTTGTACATTAATGATGCACTATACTGAAGCACTATTAATGAAGCATGCTCTACAGTCTCATGGTTTAAGATGCTGTACTGTCTTGTGATACAGGACTGTACTGTATTGTCCTTGTGCAGTATGACATTGTGTTATTTTGTCTTGTAAGATAAGAGGTACTCTACTAATTTAGACAGTACTGTCTTGTCATGTGGGATAAAAAGACGAATGACTTTTTTGCTGCACTATGGCAAGCTGCAGTAAACTATATTGCACTCTATTCTGTTAGCCAGCATTGTAGAGAACCAAACAGTATTAGTATTACACAGCACAGCTGTCAGAAGCACTGCATTCTAGTACCTGGCAGCAAATGCTGAGCCACCCCTATTTGTATTGTGTTATGGAAGCAGCCTACAAAACTAGCACCACCACTGCATTAAAATACACAGGTTGTCCTACCAGGTGGCCCAGTCTTGTTAATATGCTATTATTGAACTTAGGGACAAAGAGCATTATAGACTAATCCAGCCACAGCAGATGTGGACAAGCTGCGGCACAACCCTGACAAAGGCAAGGTCTCAGGGTAGGGAGAGTACCTGCGAAGAGCTGGATTCCAAGGGAGGCAATGTACTCTGGCGTGTTAAGCCAGATGGTTGCAATGCCAAAGAGGTGGTTGGAACTATCTGTCGCACACTCAAAATATCCTGCGGATTCTGTCTGCTTCCCTTATCATCCTGCACAATGAATGTGTGAGTGGATGAATACTTGGCTCCACTGAAGAATGATCATTAGGCATCAATATGCTGCTACAAATACAGTGGAGTCTCCTTATCAGCATCCTTCTCTACAGCAACCCTTCCCCAACACCCACCTTTCTAGAGGCAGTCCAAATAATCCTCACAGATGTATTTTGCTATGTTAAGCATCATCTCTATCATGACTACCTAGCTCCTCAATGCAACAAAAAAAAAAAATTAAGTACATTTAAATTAGACTACTTCTGGCCCACTCTCATAGAGTGAGAGACAAGGATTAAAAGACATGAGATAATGCACACACATACCATAGTTGGCCTGAAAGGTTCTGTTAGAGGTTGAAGAAATGAGCGAGTTGGACCTTGCCGTAAACGTGGGTGAGCAGTATGAGTGCTGACAGTTGACGGTCGTGACCCTACTCTTGAGACTGGGCCGATGACTGTGGAACTTATAAGTGATGAGGTATCTGGGAGGTCCGTGCTAAACAAGACCATCAGAATATACATTAAGCCCAAACTCACAATTGGTGGTTAATTTTCAATGCTGCATTGCAATCAGCTGTGAGTCAGCTTCCATTATATTGACATTTGAAACACATACTCACACAAAACTCTATAAACAATAAAAGAAAGTACCTCTGAGAGTTTCGGTTTTTAAGTATCATTGTAGATATCTTGAGAACACCATCAAAAGATACATTGCCATCCATTAGATGAGGCCCTTGCACAGAATATGGCTGTATAGAAAAAAATTATTTAACAATTGTGAGGTTTTTTTCCACATTTTTAATGGTAGTCATTAGATGCTCTATAAACAAAAGGATGAAACCTTGAAATTTTCTTTGTTTTCATAAATTATTTTATTTAATTTAAAATCTTTTGGTGCACATGCCCACAAATTTAAGTAGCACTGGTCTTTCTTAGTAGTTCTGAATAAAGCACAGATTCTACTGCCAGTTACACAATCATGAAGGTAACAGTTTGAACACTACTTCTCAATCTCTCTCACCCCCACACACCCACAGTCATACTTGTTTTCTCTTCCTCTCACACACAAAAGAACACAAATACTTTCACACAGGCATCTAAACATGTAAACAATGCACTCCTCCACTGTCCACCAAAATATGTAATGAATTACTCTTGAGATAAAGGAAGAAGCACGGAATGGTGGAGTTGGTGCCAGGGAGCGTCCTGTAGAGAAACCAGCTCCTTGCTTCTTGGCATCTGCAAAATAAACAGTTCAAGTCTGCTTATTATCCTGTTGTCTTCACCAGGTTGTTGGCAGTCGGATTATTATCACTGTTGGCAGTGACTTCATGTCAATATCTACTATGATGCTGGCTGTAGATCAAGTTTAAATCTTTAAATTGTTAATACTTGTGTTTATGCCTGTATACATAGTTCAATATATGCATGTGGGGAGAAAACCCACAGAAAATGTCTACACACCACATAATGTTATGGTTTGTGAATGTAATAGTGCAGAAAATTAAACTCAAACTATGATTTAAAGAGGAAGGATAGTGAAAGAGTGATAAAAAATGACAGACTAAAAATAAAAAATGTTCAAATTTTTTTAACTGAATGTTTATGTAATGTGTCGATAAATTTTGTACATGAGAAACACTTTCAAAGCATTCTTGAATGATTGTTGATGATGATGATGGCAATGATAATATAAATGACAGAAATGGTGGCAAGAAGTCTTATAATCCCACAAAAGCAACAACTATGATTATGAAAATAACACATACCCAGAATCTCTGCTGCATATTTTCTCACTAGTACCCTCAGCCATGACATAATCTGAAATCAAACACACATTTTACTGCTCCACTGCAAGATCTTTCTACATCACATTTCTACAATATTTTCAAAAATGTTTTCTTAAAAAAATGCTTAAGATCAATATCAGTAAACGCTGTTAGCAAAAGAACTGTATATAAAGCTGCTCAATTTTTCTGAGATCCACGGATATTACTGTTCTTAACCCTAGATGCCCGGTTACTATGATGTAAGAGGCTTAGAGAAACTTGAAACCTGAAATTTTTTATGACCTGGGATGAGCTGCCAAGAGTCAGGTATAGAAAGAAAATAAAGTTTTTTTTCTGAAAACTAAAGCTTTAGCATCAATCCCAACCAAAAAATGGATGGGAGGATTTGAAAACTGAAAACCTGCTGATTTTCACTGCATGTATGCACAGATACAATCTGACTATGACAATTGATGGACACTTACCTCTTGCCACATAGAATCAAAAACTTCGCTGGAAACGCTGTCTTTGACACACGCATTTGGGGTGACAGGTGGATAACCTACTCTTCGCCGCCGAGGTGTAATCTGCTTTTTGTGTTCCATATTCTCCTCATAGCTGTTGAAATAAAAAATCATAGCAGGAATGCTCATTTTTTCAATATTTCACCAACAGCAAAGCAATCAGTTTCAATTCAAATATGATGGATTTCCTGATGTGCACTTGTTACAAACTGAGCCCTGAATACAATGAAAAAAAATGTATAAATGCAGTCCTGTTGAATGTGACCTGTTGAAACATCGAACAATTACGTTATAAGACCCACTTTCCATGAGACTAGCTTTTCTTGTGAGGGTGATTCCCTCTTCTTATAGGGTCAGGTAATTAATTTGACAGCTGGGTTAACTATGGGATATAGGTTGTCCCATATGAGTGCTGAAATAGTTGACATGCAAGGCCTTTGGTCTTGGATGCCAGGTCTTCAAAAATCAGGTTAATCAGTTGCTTTAGTCTCTACAGGTCTACACAAAAGCAGTCCAAATTATGCAGCAAATCACTAATAGCCCAATTAATAAAGCCGTCTGGTTTAAAAAGTAAAAGATTACTTTGGTGCAACGTACATATTTTTGTAGTCAACTGCAATAATGTCTTCATAGATGCCATCTTGCTCAAAGACCTCCTCGTGGAGGAAGTCATACTGGCTACAACTGGGAAACAGCTCTGGACTGGGTATTTCTGGCGGAACCTGGATAGGTTTTACCTTCCGACCAGACAGAGTGAGTCTGTGGAAGAAATCCGCACAAGTTTCAGCATTCATTTGTCGTCTGATACTATGTAGCCAACACACTTAGCTTGCCCACTCTGTTATGATGATAGTTACTATTTTCGACTCACATTCTATGACTGACAACTAGCATTTTAAAGACATGCTGTTGTGCTGCCAATGCTTGTGTAAGTGAAAATTCAAGTCACTTACCATGGGAGGCAGGGTATATGAGCAAGTGTAAACTGACCAGTGTGTTATGATGACAGTACACGTTTCATGCATGTGTATGTGTGTGAATGAAATAGCATCCTTTTCATCTATTTCTCACATCATCCTCTGTTTCACAGTTTTTATTCACCAGACTTTTCGTAATTATTTTTTATATCTGTATGCTGATTGGCTTAACAAAGCACATATAATTTGTCAGTTTA
Organism: Pomacea maculata; assembly: GCA_004794325.1. Lineage (NCBI taxonomy): Eukaryota > Metazoa > Mollusca > Gastropoda > Architaenioglossa > Ampullariidae > Pomacea > Pomacea maculata. Next base: position 383,899 of record SRHC01001601.1, read on the forward strand.
ACTGTATGTGTACATACTTGCATACATGTTTGCACACATGGAGATATGCATGCAGAGTTCTTTGCTATCTTTTGTTAATTGCACCGACCAAAGCTCCACTTACCCCTGAGTGTCTGGGGTAAAAGTAATGTCATTATTTGTCAGGTCTAGTTCTGCTGTGCCTGACGTGGAGGGCCGAGAGGTGCTGACACTAGATGGAGGTATAAATTCATAGCCTGTATCTTGATCACAGTCTCTGTCCTGAGGTGCTTGAATTTTCTTGCCAAGAACCCTGCCAAATGATAACCGACATGATATGAATAAACTCCAGGTATTGAAAAACTGTTCCTGTTCTTGCAATCTGCGAAAGTAAAGTAATACAAATCTTGATACCAACATTCTTGCCACTGTGTCCATGAATCTGGTTAGTCTGGACAGTTGCTTTTATGTAAAATTACCACATGAAAAAGAGTTCAACAATATGTGAACACAAAGCTAAGTTTTTAGTCTGCTTCAGAAATATCTCTAAGTGTAGCACCCTAATAGAAATATCTGCAAATGTTGCTCAAAAATAGAAAAAAACAAACTTGGCAGTACCTAAGATGTGGAAACTGTGTAATCCATTCATGGCACTCCTGTGAGACAGTGGATGATGTTCCCTTTTTGCCCTCATACAGCATAGACTCAAACTCCTCGAAGTGCTTATTGACAGTGCTAGATGCTTGACGCTCAAAGTCCTGAAATAAAAAATACTTATCAACTCCAAGTCTACCTACATATGAACTGCTTCATTGCATGAGAATTGGTGGAAAACCCTCTGCAATTACTTCCACTGGTCAACGATGGACCTTCAAAAATTATTATGGGAGCAGAATAAACTTCTTGTGCAAATGTTTTCAGGTGCTAACTGTAATGTTTATTTTAAGACCTCTGAAACAAATTGTTCTGCAGAATGGTGTATTTGTGCCCTAGCTCACTGTTGGTAGAACAATCACTCTCTATCAACTGAGAACACAAACAAAACTTGATTAATCTCTTTCTGTGTGGGTGCTTGCATGTATGTGCATGTTAGTGAAACAGAAAACTGTCATACAGGTAGCAGAAGGAAAAGGAGGAAGAAAGATGACGGCATGGCAGGATGATAGCAGGAAAGCAGTCAAGGAGGAGCAGAGAGCAAGGCAACAGCAGTGGATGAATCTCAACAGAGGTAAGAATGCCATCAAGGGAAGAAATTGTAATGCAAGAGCAGCAGTCACAAGTGCCAGAGCTAAGTTGATGTAGTTATAACGAGAACCAACAGCACTGTAGTTTGGAAGTATGGATAGTACTGCTATTCTGTTTAGATAAGCCAAACTTGTATTATGCTGTATCCATACTTGCACCATACCACAGTTGTACAGGTTATGTGACTGTATCCATACTTGCACCATACCACAGCAAACTCACATCAAGGGAATAGCAGGAAGAATTGCTGCGTTCGGTGGTGTAGCCAGTGGTAAGCTCTAACTGGAAGGCGGATGTTGTACTCTGGGTCTCAGCAATCGGAGATGAGCGGCCGCTGCTGGACGGTGTTTGTGGGTAATTGCTAGATGATGATAATAATAATAATCATTATTATCATTGGCAGGAAATGCTGAAAATATTTCACTTGCTACTTTGGTTAGAATAAAAATAAGCTGACAAACAAAATTATATCTCTGCAGCCAGGTTACAGTGCAAAAAGAAAATGTGGTGGCGATGAACATTTATAATTAATACAAAAAGCAGCACACATAGCACATACATGATACACAAAAGACACAGAGATGGACACATACACATACAAAACTATGGATATCCAGTTAGTAGCATTGACTTCGTAAGAATTCAGTCTTAACATTCATTTAAAGAGATGTATTTTTAATTCTCTACTGACTGTGGATCTGAAGAATGTTTTAATGTTTGGATGCAGGAGATATGTGTTGACCACAAGCTTGTATGAGGATAACACACCCTCGAAGTGCCAAAATCCTGAGGAAGCAGAGTGTTAACTGAGGAATGTAAGGAGTGAGTGAGCAGAAGGCTGAAGATAAGCCAGTGATAAACACAGGTCAATAAATGTGCATGTAAAGACACCAGTCAGCATTCCTACAATACATTGATCGTTATGCCTAATCAAACTTTCAGCTCTCTGGTAGCCTAGGCAACTAAACTGTGTATAAGTACCGCAACTGATTTTATGTTTCTGAGGTCTTTCAGTGCAGAGATATAAATGTCAACGTTTGAGTAGAAAGAGGGTCTTGATTCAGACCTGGTAAATAAGCACTGTAATAAAATTAACCTAAATGTCGACAGCACATTTGCACTAATCAATAAGTAGACTGCATGGCTGAAAATGTCATGTCCTAATGGCCTTAAAACAACTCAACATCGTCTGTAATTCTACATGATGATAGGCACATCCCACTGAGAGCTCGTGTTGAGCTGCAGATTTTCTGTCTGCATGCAGGACCGACAGAGGTTGTCCCTTAATTGTTGTTTCAGTCATGCCACTTCTGAACGCTGCTGTGTGTGAATGAATTATGATCATATGCAGGTCTGAACTATGGTTATATGAGGGTCTGTCTGGTGTGGCAGGTATAAATGTGTGTAGACCTTGCTGACTCTTGATGATGTGCGTGTGGTTGTAACCCTTGCTTCCTGATAGACATGCTACTAATTACCCTCTGGGTTAAATAAAGCTATCCCACCACTTACCCATCCACTAAAAAAAAATGTGGGCAATGCATTTATCCTAAAATCTGTCCCCTAGTAAAGTATGAGTTACAACCAGTATTATTATAAATTTTAAGATATATGAGCAAAACAAAAAAATGATTTGGATCCCAGTCTCTAACAAGTATAAAAATGTGAACAAAACTATTGATCCCAGTCAAAATGCATTTGCACACATTAGAAACCTCCTGTGTTTGCATTCCTGCATTGTTTTCTTGCACACCTCATGCTGGTGCAGTGGTCGAAACAACAAACTGAAATTCTGGAATCACAATCCTAATCAATCCTGCAGCTGCCACCACCACGACCATGACCTGTGGCACCACCATCGCCTGCACTCCTCAGGGACCACCAGGCGCTAGGACACTGCAGCCTTGGCAGCCTTCGATTTTCCCGCTGCAGCCTCCAGGTACACGACCTTGCTTTCCACCTCCCTCCATCCCACTTTCTTCACCTCGCCCTTTACCATCCAACCTCCCCCACCACAACCACTCTTGTTCTATCCATTTAACTTCATCCGTTGTTTGGGCTATCGCCTCAGTAAAGCCCTAACACACTGCTCTTGTGTCTTTCTGTAATGGATGCTAGATGTACATCCCATGGCACTGATAGTCAGTCTGAGATATGAGCGTGAAGACAACGGGGTCTATCGAGTGATGATGGTTATGGGGCGGTAACGAACTCTGTGCAGCCATCCTCAGCTTATTACCAGCTTATATTGTGCAATATCATACATTTTATACGTTATTGAAAAGAACATAACACATCAAAGATTGTTGACAAACATAGATGTTAAACACTTAAAGAAAACAAGACAGAAAGCTGATTGAAATCAACACACTTTCCGAGGCTTGGCGAGTCAGGATCTCACTAGTAGATACAACTTCGTTGCAGTGTGATGCCGACCTTCTCCCCCAACCCTCAACTCACTCACCTTGTTACTAGCTTCTAAACACTTTGGAAGGTAAGCGACAGGGCAGAAAAGAATGGGCTCAAGCGAGCGTGCAAAACCAAAAACAAACAAAACAAACACCGTTTCCTTGGTGGATGAACAATTTCAGGACTGTTACAAAGGTCCGTCTGAACGGACACATTTGTTAAAGGCTTGGTTTGGTTCGTTACAAAAGACTGATTCTTCAAATCAATCCAAACTGAAGAAACAACAAACCATGATCATCATCTAGAAACCAGAAACTGAACACAGCAAATGTCATTTCCTTCGATGTTTGTCACAAAAGGACGCTGGTTGTCATGGCGACACCTAGTTAACGAGTTCGCTGATCTGTCGTGGCGTCTGTAGCAGCGGTCAACCCACGTGTGCTTTCTCCAAAAAGAAGGAACAAGGTTCTTAAGCTGCAAACAGTGAATGAACCACTGTGTTCCAATTATCTCTCAACAACTTTGATCTTAAGTTCATGTTGTACTCAGGAAAGGGTTCTAATGTAAGGCTCCAACTGTAGCACCGGTATTACAGGGTCCTCCTGCCTTCCACACAGATTCTCCCTCTCTCCCCTTTCTTGTCCTTTGTCACACCGCCTGCTGCAAGTTTGTCAACTGCTTTCCCACAAGGGGACCAACAATTACTGTGAACTCTCAGAGGGCCTGAAGATCGTCAGAGGGCAAGAAGCTGGAACAAAGGTGGTCTTGTCCAAACCTTCTGACACTTGGCCTGGAGGCGACATGTACCTTGTGACAGGCAGGCTCTCCTGTGTCATCCTACAGACAAAGCCTTTTGTGCCAACCCTCTCTTCCAGTTAAGGTCTTGCTTTCACGAGAGATGAGTCCAGACATACTTCCATGTTTTTATTTTTCGTTAATGGATTTTCTTTCGTCCATTGCACTTTACCACATCAACCAACGTGACTCTGGCTTCATCAATCTTTAAATAACCAGTATGTACATTTCCAAATAAACTAGAAAAAAAAGATAGCAACAAAGAATCTTTTTTAAAACCACAAGCTATGTCGATTAATTATTTACAAGGTAAATACCACTAAAGTAAGCTAATGAACTCTTGGCACCTCACTGACAGAAAGGGGTGGCGGGAGACCTTCTGAAACAGGGGTATCTTTATCTCCACAGGTCAAAAACACGATGACTGTTATCTCACAGCAAGCCTAGCCACAGTTTGTACAACAAAACATGTATCCTACTTATCCTGTACCGCTCCACTTCCCACCACAATAAATAAATAATGCCCCCGACACATACACACCTCAAGCGCACACACCGTTGGTTTTTTTTTTTTTTGTGTATGAAAAATGTAAGAAAAAGTTTTAAAGCCTGAGTGATGGAGATACTACACAAAGTGAGAACTTAAATCTGGGAAGAATGCAAATCGTGGCTCACTATGAACTGTTTACAGCTTATCCGATGGGTTAGTCCCAACAGGAAAGAGGCGATGACATGAGAATGAAAAGGTACTGAGAAAAAAAGAGCACATGAGGAAAATGTTAATGATTATGATGATATTTTTTTAATACGCTAAACTATACATAGTTTAACCGGATTTGGGGAGTGGCAATAACTCCTCGAATGTCTGAAAATGACTGGATGTAGGATGAACAGTAAGAGTGAAGAAGACAAGAGGAGAAAGTCCTGTCAGCTGACTCACCTGCCGAGAACAGTTGACAGGCTGTAGCTCGGGGCGACGAGACGATGATGCTCGTCGGAAGGTTCTGGCAGCGGTCGGTCCTGTAGAGGGGTTCGCTGGAGGGCCCGTCTGTACACACAACAACAAACAATGTACAAATAATGTACACACAATGCAGCACACACCAGCAACTACAAAAGCAAGGAGACATGTAAGTAGAGAGTTACATGAAGGGAGAACAAGTCACTTGACAGACAGACAGAATTACACTGACAGTACTAACCCAACACTAACACTGTGCTAACTAAACCACTGATAGCCAGGGTCAGCATCTCGTTACCCAACCTGTGGCGCCCTCAGTGTGAACAGATGAGACTACATACAGCAGTCGATGGCAGGACGCTCAGCACCATTCAGAGCCAGGAGTGAGAGAAAGATGAGACACCATATTTTTGAATGATTCAGGCTTCTAGCCCAATGTCATGGGGTACGACATGAAAATACACAATGTATAATATTTGTATTCAAGCATGCTCTCCACTATACGTCTATTCGTGCCTGTATAATACACATTATTAATACAGACATGCATAGCCATTACAATCATGCATATGCACATAAACTAAAAGCAACCATCTTGTCTGACTGAAAAACAGAGGCACAAAAGTGAGAGAAAGAGAGAGAGGGGAAGGGGGAGAGAGAAAGACCAAGAACCTGGAAGTTCCAGCAACCCAGTGTAACGGGACAAAATCAAACTGTCTTCTGCTGTCAACCGTTAACATACCCAATAAAGAACCCACTTTGTTGAAGTGCATTACTCATGACAATTTAAGCAGGAAAGCCGTTCAGTCAAATAATGGCAGTAGAGAAAACCTTACACAAAAACTGGCAAATGAAAACACTCAATGAACATAAAACAAATGGAGCACAATAAGAACTTCACAAGCTAGCCCACTGGAAAAATAAAACTCGCCCAACTGTGCTAAAACTTCCATGAAATCCTAACCCCCAGTAATCCACTAAACTGAGCTGTAAATGTAGAGAGTGCCATGGAGGACAATGGACATCATTGTGTGCTGTGCTTGTTGTAACATACACTTGTACCCGACAACTGTTGTACCCTGTACTTTATGATGAGTGTTTATAGCCACACTCCAAGGGCAGCCAGCGAGACCTTTAGAAAAACAGATTAGCAGAAGAGACTAACTGTCATGAACAACCGAATGAAAAGAAAGGATCCCTTTCACCTTTGTTCTTGCTTGTTTGCATTTTTCTTTTGGTTTGTTTTGTTGGGGTTTTTTTTTTTTGGAAGCAAGGGAATTCGTATTTTTAAATTGTGAAACTTCTTTTACTCTGAGACAAAAGGGAAATTTTACTTAATTAAGGTGTTTTTGGTCCCAGACTTTTTTTCCTGTTCTCTGTGATCTCTGTTTCAAGAAGAAAACGCGTCTCATAGATACTCTGTCTACATCAGCAAAAGGGTTTATGACAACAATCATATTACAACCTCTACTGGCTTCTTCTTGTAAATGTGTTCTGTTCTTGGCGCAGACGATAAGATATCCTCCCCCTACTCTAATAAAAAAAAAAAAAACAAAGACAAAAAGATGAAAGATGGTGTGGCTTGATCTACTGCCCGCTGGGTGACTCAGGCGGTGGATCCACTTCCCACGTCCTTCAGTGCGGACAGGTGAGGCGGACATGGCAGCCGCTTTGCTGAGGGCCATAAAAACATTTCCAGTGGAGTTCACTGGAGCCAGTGGCAGCAAAAGGCTCGAGTTACCGGCAGTTGTGAGGCACATGCTAAATATATAAGTAATTCTAGTCCTCTCCCCGGACTGCTTTTTTTTATTGTTATTTTACTTTTGTTCGCCGGTCAGCTCGTGATGGTGCGACTTCACTGAGCTCCCGGGTATACTACTAGTAGTGTTCTACCCACCCGTTCTACTACCCACACAACGCTGGCTGGACTGAAGACTTGAAATTATTCAAACTCGAGTCGGCTTGAACCAACATTCAGGTCTCCTCATGCATAAAAGTAGCCATAAATTGTAGAGGGTAAACGGGAGACCTGTCAACACGCTAATGTATGGAAGTGAGGAACATAATGCACCATACACGTTTTAACGATAAGAAAGAAAAAGTGAGTATGGAACGAGGAAAGAAAGGGCGAGGGCCGGGTGGAGAGTACGGAATGTCCACAACAAACCTCACCACCCCACACATCAAAGCCACTGCTAAGTGAAACTTTACTTGGACATGTCACAGGCGATTGCGATGACCAGGTGAACTAGGTACCTGTGTGAGAGAAAATCCAATTAGGAATGTCTGCGCGGACACTTTGTACACCCTTATCTCACACGATAAACTGCGAGGACAAAACATCTCCACACACCGGGGTGTGTCTTACGGTAAAAAGGGTTTTGCGTGGTGTAGCCTGGGAAACGTCGATTCTCCACTAACAAACATATGAACTCGGAATAACCTACAGCAGTGATGACTAACGAAGAAAATGAAGGCAGACAACGAATCGAACTCCACCGTTGCCATGGTGGCGCAACCTCGGCCAACGTCATCAACACGCAAGGGATGTACCCACGCAGGTCTTCATGGCTACCCCGAATACTGAGCGAATGTCCGGGTGCTGACAAGACCTAAAGCTGCACACAACTGAGTTCATCGCTCATGTCTTTGGTGACAACACACAGAGGTTCTCAACGGTCGAATCTTCTGGACATCCGTAAAAATTGGTCTGCGTCAATAATTTCTGCTTCAAATCAATCACAAATCTCAGCGACCACAACAATGACAGAACTCTTATCCTAACCCACTCATCGACCCACACTGAATCTTTGGCCACAACTTTGACCAACAAACACACCCTACACTGATGTCCCAAGTTGTAATCTACCAACACTAAACAGAAACCAAGGTCCTTCAACAAAAACTAATAACACGATCGAGGTTTTTTCATTGTTTTCTTTACTCAAAAGGGGGTGTCCGGGTGGCGGAGAGAAGGTGGAGGTAGATGCCCCCGCGTTCTGACAGAAAAATCAATCCTGGGATGAAAGCCCGACAATGAGGGGAAATTACTCTCCTTATCTTCTCTCGCCAGAGAAAGTGGAGTGGTTAGTCTCGTCAACTTTGCCCAGTTTCTGACCATGGCAGGCAGTATTAACGACAGGAACTTGAGGAATTGTCTGCTTCCACCAGGCCTACTGCCAATTCCTTCCGTGCACAATAAATCTCCATCAATAGCTTTCTAACCCCGGCTCCCACGTCCGCCACACACCGCACACCAGCGGCGCGACACCACGTCCACGTCGTCGTCTCCGGCAGACATGCGCAGAGCGGCCAGGAAGTGGCCGGCAGTTCGTTCTCGGCGAGAACTACAGTGAGAGATGAACATCGACTCCTCGGCTTCATCTGCGCTCTGGAAACAAAAGGCGATGGGAGGAATAAAGGTCTGTGGTGCCGAAGATCAATGAGTCTGTCTCAGTTCTGTCGGTGCCCACGTGGCCAGAAAGTGAAGAATAAGGGAGGTAGCAAATCACTTGAGGGCGGCATCAACACGAAGGACGACAGGATCGGCAACAAAAGACGACCATAAGAGTTTTGTAACAAACTCTCAAGAGGAAGGGGAAAAAAAAGCTTCAGCTACAAATGCATCTGTTGGTTTACTGAACACTTCCAGCAATTCACTGTCCATTCTTCCAAAATACTAGGACCTCCGCGGCTTTCTATGGCAGAAAATTGCAGCCGTTCAGACTTCTAAGTGATGGCTCAATAACATTTACAGGGAGCTGTTCAATGCCCTCATGACCGCCAGCCCAATGGCCTGGTCTTGTAGATGAATAGCATCTCGTCCACTGTTGTACTGGGCTGCTATTACAGTAAACTGTGGTAAATGAACTGTTGATCATGGTGCAGGACATGAAATATTTTAAACACAGTTCACATCGTATTTACCTGAAGTTCTATTCAAATGCAATTTAAAAACGCACTTTACTGACAGGTAAAACTGCCATATCGATGACCTTGTGGACAATTAACTGTCAGTGAGTGGTTAATCGTGTCTAATGCAAAGTATGTTAAAGGAGGAGCCACTCTCTCCGCCACCTTTAATGGGAAACACATCTTCATAAAGACCGAGGCTGAAAAAAGAGAACGAGATTTAAAATGTTTAAAACAGACACCGTCCAGTCACTTTCTAACCACCCAAGACACCGCACACATAAACATTTGTAATCCCACAAGGTAGCCGCGCTGACATCCCCGATGTCTAATTGGAAAATGTCAAAGGGCTTCCATGTCCTCCCCCACCCTTCCTTTCGCCCTCCGCCCGACCCCCGCTTGCGCCAAACACTGTTTAAGAGTCAATAAAACCGCTTTTTCATGAAAAATGCAAGGAATCACAGAAGGCTGGCACCCGGCTGCCGCCATTTCTATTTCGGTCTGACACTCGTCTTGTCAATAATTGACCACCAGTCTTTGCTCTCACTGCCTCCCTCCTCACTGCCCTCCGCCTCCAGCCTGGTGTTCCCTCCCTGTCGTCTGTCTGCAGCCTTCGCACGCAGGGACAACACCCGGACAGCTCTGTGGCGATCACACACACAAATATTTCTCTCTTTCTCTCTCTCTCAGGCCCTTCAGGCCTCTCGTCAGCTTGTCCACGATGCCTGCCTGAATCTATGCTCCATGTTTATCTACCGGTCTGCAACACGCCGTAGTCATGGAAACGCGCACAGCATGATGGACAAGCCCTGACATCTCTGATGTCGGATAAAAAACATCCTCCTGGTGAGTTAGGAAATAATATTTTATGATATTATTATTGCTGGCTATCGATAGCTGGGCTTCGTATTTTGCATCAGGAATGGTCGATAGGAGCAGCAAGAGATAGTGTAGGAAAGTAAGATAGCATGCAAACACACACACAGACACAAGAGACGGGTAGAGAGACTGTGTACCCGTACCCACTAATTGAGCATGATAGCATCAGTCTGTCGTGCGGTCATGCTGATGTATGCTGAGGTGCATACCGTGCATACAGGAGTATGCAGCTCTACCATACACGCATGCAAACACACGAGGTCCATACCCAGGTGGATGAATAACATTATAACCCCAAAGTTCTTTTTCATCGAGTACACCGGACCTTCCAAACCCGCTAGTCTCCTCCACCCCTGACAGACGGAGGGTATCGCTGTGTGCGTGATCACGATAAGGTTGTTATGAAATGGAGGATACACCTCAATATAAATTCTTTAACTAAAGTGTTGAAGGAGGAAACGAGGCTCATCGTATGATCACCTCGCATCTCCCCGTCGTGTTCACAAGAACAAGAGAGTGGCGGCCCCTGTCAAATGCTCTTTAGTTTAAAGTGAGGAGGCATGATGGGTAGCCGGAAATGACATATGAGTGTGCGTGATGTTGTGAGAAAGATCACGGTGTGAATACGACCTTCCAAACAGGCTGCTGACATGTCTTATCGCAGCTGATCCTCCTTTCCGCCGCCACGTCACGTGCCATGCTATCGATGAAGAATGGTTTCCTCCGTGTTTGACTGTCCTATATCCTCCCTTTGGACGGGCAGTACATTATGTGCTCAGAGTTGGGCTCTGTGAGCACGGCAGAGCAGGCAGGTAGTACAAGCTCTTTGTAGACTAGCTCTGGAGCAGTTGACGATGACCTCAAGGCGGTGCTTCCAAGACACTGCCAGACAAGCACTGAGAGAGGTTTGGGGCGAAGCCTGTCAGCAGTCAGTGCCATTGTCACCAGCAGATGCCGATGAATTAGCAAGAAATGAAAGCTTTCCTCCCAACCCACCCACTCCAATCTACCGAATAAAACTTAAAAACAAGTAACATGGTTTACACAGCGCGTGCCATTATCAAAGGACGACTGTCCAAGTCTGTAACGATGTAAGAACGATGCTGACGATAACCCCACGATAAGAGCCCTCGTCAGCCCCTACTCTACGCGTCACGTCGACCCTGTGTGTCCCTCGTCCGGTCGCGGGGCCGCCCACGGAGCGGCGTGGTTGCTAGGGACGACGGGCGCAGCAATATTATCGACGACAAATGCGGTGAAAATTTACAGCTTTAACTTTACCGCCATGACTAACGACTTTCTGGTCGTTTCGCACCCCTGAACCACGGGCACCCGGCACGAGCTACACCTATAAAGCGGGTATCGCGTGCAAGATACGGCTGATGGCCGCGAGTTGCCTGTAGGTGGCGTTGCCACTGCCTCGTGTTTCTCGACACACAGAGGGTCCTTTGTACCCGGACAAGTGTCACGTCTGACCACTCTAGCAAGCTGTGTGTAAAGGTCACAGGGAACCAAGAGTTCTAGACAGGATGTTTGTGACACTGGAACACTGGTCAACATGCTGATCTCATTCTAAATTGTTTGCCGATACATTTGCAAATACACTGGGACTTCGGACGTCTGACACTTGGGCACTTTGCCCAGTTAAGAACGACCTTTAACACAAAAACTGAAAGTGAATTTTCCTTGATACTTAAAAGGGTTCTTTTTCAACAAACTATGATACTATGACGTACGTGTGTTTGCGTGTGCGAGCGTGCAAAGGCACCGATGTACGTCACACTAACGTACTTTGTCTACAGTGACGTTCACAGGAGCTATTCCACCTGCCCAGGGTACAGGGTACAGCCCAGTAAACCCACAGCAAACGTCTCGAGTGTTGAGGGTGTTTGTGGTTGCTCTCGTCCTGCGCTACAGATCAGTCGTGTCCCTCGAGTGTCGAGGCTGCTAAGACAGGTACAAAGGGACAGCACCGCCGATCAGGTGCGAGGGATGTTTAGGCAGTAAATCCACGTTCCACAGTCCGCTGCGATAACCAACTCTGCAAATATGTGCCGGTGGTGTTTCGTTGATCCGGTTCTTGATGCCACTCAAACAGCTAGTCTTCTGAGCTTTATGGTATTAATTACTCAAGTTTCACCTTCTCGACGTCTTGACCCTTGACTCCCCACCCCACTGTAAACATGGATAAGGTCCTCCCTCCCTCAGGTTTAACGTTATATCTCTTCTTGTTGTGGTTAACCTTTGACACACCAAACGTATAGATTTCCTCACCTGGGCGATTTCTAGCATGTTTCGTAAAAACGGAAGAAAGATCACACCTGACAAGTCAGGACACGACTGACAAAGAAAGAAAGCATACAGGCCGACTGTTATTCCAGCAACAATCACCCCCACACACTCTATCCAATGATGAAGCCTCGCGCTACTTTCCCCTCTCTAATGTCTGTGAGCTGAAGCACTCCACTCTGCACTCAGGCAACCAACTACGGCAACAGCTCTCTAGCAATCAGTAACCGTTGCACAGGTGACTATCAAGACGGCCGACACGGTGGAGAGAACAGAGGGTAAGAGTACAGAAGTCTTCAGGCCTGACGCAGTACATGTAGTAGTAATAATAATAATAGTAGTAGTAGTAATAATGCAATAGATGCAATGAGTGTAACTTAAGGATGAAGGTGTAGGGGCACACAGTTACACGAGGGACAATCCACTATAAGCAAGTCTGACCATAAAGACTACAGAGGTGTCAGAGGTGATGATCTGACAGCAGCATGAGACAGAGGAGATGATGTTATAAGGAAGAGGATTAAAAAAAAAAAAAAGTTCACAAAGCGATGTCCTGAGAACACCAGTTATAGAGCGGTGGCAAAGGTGCCCTGGGGTAGAGAAACATGATGTACCCCATGTCACGTGTCGTTTGGAAGCAGAGTTATTTTATGAATAATTCGTTTTGAGAGAGGAAACTAATGAAGTTCTTTTGTGGAGGAGGTGGACTGTATAGTAGCTAGTTGCAAATGATGGCGCTCCAATGAAAACTACAAAAGACAAGTCAAACCACCCGAACACAGTCTCTCCACAGCTGCCTTTCCCACACCCCTGACAACACCGACAGAAAGCTCCTATTGTCTAAAGTTCAACTCAAGCGTTCCCCGTCCACCCCACTTCCCCTCGGGTAGAGGCTCGTGGCCACGCGGATTAAACAGTCGCCCGACTGGAACATCCTTCACGTGATGTCAGGTAAGCGCACGAGAGAGAATCCTCAACACCTGGGTTGTCAGTGCCACCCCTCGTTGATCCCTGCAAGTGAGACATCTGGACAGGTGTTACTCCTAGATCCTCTTCTGTTTTACTTTAAAAAATGGACTAAAGCCTATACTAGAAATGTCGATGGGCAGGTGAGATAAAGAGGTAAAGGATACAGGGTGCATTGTGATGCCATCTAGTCCCACATGATGGCCTCCCACCAGCCTTCTAAACACAGTGAAATGTGACCTCATGTCAAGACCTGCCAGTGGCGGGTACTTACTGCCACCTGGAGGTCACCCACTCTAGCAACACTCGATGACAGCAGGTGTCCTGATAGGTACTTGCCATCTGAACTGAAATAACAACGGGACTTCAGGGTGAGACTGGCTTTGCCTTCGTGTTCCTCGTGGACAAAGCAGAAATGTTGCAGCAGACTTGTTCTAAATATCACCTGGAGGCTGGACAGGTGAATAGCTAGGGACGCTGGGGCCGTTATTGTAGGCTGAGAGATAAAAAGAATCTTGCTAATTACAATCTGCGATGACTAGCCATTGGTGTATTGTGGTCGGTAATTAGCCAGAAAACAATGACCACGAGAATTGTCCGTCTGGTGCGACAAGGAACATGTCCTGCACATCAACCTCTAAGCACATTGCGACTACATGAACAAACACAGTATACAAATGGCGATAAGGAAACACAACATTTCACTGTACAATTATATCTTTACTACATTAAGGCCGACATAAAATTACATTCCCTAATGCGAAATATACTTTTAGGAACAATTCGGAAAACCCCCGAGTATGTCCTGCTGATCATGTTTGGACAAGCGATGGTCCTCTCATCATGATCATGGTCCTAGGGCCCAGCTTGTCGCCAATACAGTTGAGGATCGGGTGTCCTGGGCGCAGATATCGTCTTTATTCTCTCTCCGCGTGTTACACCCGTTTACAGGGCCGTCTGCCTTCAGTGATATACCCTTAGTTACTTGCTCCACGTAAAAAAGTGATCATGTGACAAGACAACCGTCAACCACAGAAGACCAGACGCACAAACGGGTGTTAAGGGAAGGAAAGGCAACGACAGCGGCTACTGCAGCAGCTGCAGAGATGGTGGCTGCTCTGTCCTCTTCCGACATTGTCGTGTCTAATAGAGTGTCATCCTGCGACATTTTTGGGCTAATCAGGATGACAGCGGCTTCGTTAGAAATGAATGGAAGGAAAGACAGAAAAATATAACGGTGACAGATAAACACAGAACAGTTCTGACAGCGTCTACTGTCTACTGGTTTTAAGTGTTGTTGTTTCCCGCTGCTAAGAACATGACAATAGCGATCAAGCGGCGTTTTCTTGATGTAGAAGTGGACAACTACCCACTATATAGAGACATGGCTAGCGGTTGATATTTTTGAGGGGTGGCATAATGATTAACGATTGATGACAACAAATATGATGGTTAGTGTTTGTCCGAAACACAGCATCCATTACTCCCATAGAATTTATTACTGCCAGTAAACAAGAACGTGCAGAAAAACCTCTTCACAACGAACTTGACATTCATATTTATTAGCATGGAGGAACAAAAGCTTTTTGTTGTTGATTTTAGGAGGGACATGCTTTTGCCTGAAGGCCACCGCACTGTGGGGAATGGGAATCTGTCGGGAAGCGAAGAGGCGAAGGAGTTTGGGGAGGGGAGGGAGAAGGATTTAAAAAAGCTGGAAAATATGAAGACAGATAAAGTAATAAATATGTTCATACAGCAAGGCCAGTTGACACCCCACGTGTAGCCACGTCCTGTCTTACCCTCTGACAATCAGCTCGTCCTCGGCAACACCACGAAAGCTGTGACCTGATGAGAAGGGCGAGGAGGTCATCCCAAAAAAAGGTGGCCAGTGAGAGGTCGCGTGTGGTCCTCCTCCTCCTCCTCCTGGCGGTCTGGAGCTCCGGGGTGGGGTGCTGCATCCCTTTTCGAGGCTGATAGGTGGAAGAGAGACCCCGTATAAGTCCGGAGGATAGGGGTACGGTTGCCGGTGCAGGCCCAGCCATTGTTCGCACAGCTCGGCAGACCCCATTGTTTCCGGGGTCGCCCGGAAGTCCTCCGGTGGTCTGGACTCCCACCCTGAGCATGCTGCCATCACGTCTTCCTCCGCTCAGACCTGGCCATGACCGTGCGACGTCGACCCTCGTGTCCTCTTGTCCACGCCACGGAGTGTTGGCTCTTCCCTGTTCACAGCAAGTGATCAGACGAAGTGTTCAGAGGAAGGGCTCAGTGACTCATGCTCATGCGTGACGTCATCCGGTATATGCTCAACGCCAGTCGCGTCAGGACAGGTCAGCCGTGCCGGTCACAACAACGACCTCCAACACACACTCGCCAGCCTTTGTTCACATCGCCGTCCACACTGCTTACTGAACAAAGTGTCGCGATCTCATGCGCCACCCGTAGAAAGGCGGATGTCAGTGTTTAGCGCGTGGTCATTGGAGATATAACCACAAACAAAGCGACTCCTTTCCGTTGTAGGAATGGCAGCTCATCCGCGTCTACCACAGCGACAAAGCGTGACTTCTAGAAAAGTCTCCAGCCTCTCAAAAGCGACTGGAAACGGTGAAGATTTATAAACAAAAAACAAACAAAAAAAAAACAAAAAAAACACACACCTCCAAGATCAGCTACCTTCTGATGGTTCAGATCCAGATGATGACACAAGTTTCTCTGCCGACCCGTGCCGACCCTATTCTGTGCACGGTCATTGACACCCGCGATGAAGGCCGGGTGTGACAGGTGGCGTAACGGCGATTGTGGAGGGTTTGACGCCTCGTTGAAGAAATTTCTTTTTGCACGAGACACACTAGCGAAGACACCTTACCTCCATTTATCAGAAATTCACAGTTTATGTCATCCGTGTCTTTCCCTTCAAACGTGCCCCAACGGCTCCGATACGAAAGTCTAAAAAAAAGCTAGGCTGAGAACTTTCCAGTCTCAAGCCCTCTCGCCGGAGAGAAATAAATCAACAACAATACCAAATAATCCGTCACAGTGCGTTGGCAGCTCGGCGACACGCCCTCTGCGACACGCCGCCACCCGACTGATGGCGAAATGAAGCATCGCAGGGCCAGACACACAGCTTGGTCGCGCTGCGGCGGGTAGCGACAAGGGCGGGGATCGGGTGGGAACACTGGCACCAGCAGTTCCTGTCTCTCACGACAGGCGGATGGACAAGGCAGGAGAGCTGGGTGTCAATCAATGAAACCTTTCAGCACACATTCTCTCTCTCTCACTGGGCGGGTCTCTTACCCGCTGGAAAAGACGGATGACAAATCGTATGAGTTCATACTACGTGCGTTGGTAGAGCGGATGGAAGTGTGTGGGAGATAGAAAAAAATAAAGATGGAAAGAAAGAAAAATAAAGCCATTTAGCGCGACATCCTGTTGGGCGTGTATGAGCTCGACCTCAGGGAGCTTCACTTGGTGTTGACGGAAGCCAAGGCCACTGTGGCTATCAGTGTGAAAACAGACTTTCTCGTGAAGTAGACATTTCAAAGGTGCCGACAGTAAGACGAGAGAGGTGCTCAGCCAAACGTTGCAGGTGTGCCACTCTCCCTCGCTCTTCCGCACCACTGACGCTGAGTAGACAGGTGAGTGTGCTGCAGGTTACCTGGGTTAGCCCTGAACGCTCCGCATGAGTAGTCTGGTGTTTCCACACTTTGTCATCGGTCTCGATTTGATTGTTCACTGCCCGTCAACAACAACAAAACTCGACAGAAGCGCTACATTAGCATGCCCCTCAAACCCGCATACCCAAGATATTAATTAAGTTATATTGAGCTTTCCACTTAGAAAACCTTTCCATGCAATTATAAAGGTGAATCCTCTTCCCATCACCTCTCTCCCCTTTCCTAAAACAGAAAAACGATGAAGACCGGCATAATACCAACTGTGAAGGGTAAAGGCTTCCAACTCCTACAAGCAGAAACAGGAACGACCAAAATAAAAATATATCAAAACGATCTACGATGACATTAGCTATTAATTAAGCTCCCTGTTTGCTTAGCATGTCGATGAAAAATGGCGGATAAATGCACAGGAATCACCATAGCAACCAGGTGTGGCGGCAGTTGACGACGTAGCCAGGCGCCGTGTTTGTCCGCCACGCTGCTGGAGCCGCCAGCAACACAATGGCGGTCGGGCTAATCAAGAAACAAACGAGTGACCGTGAAAAGGAAAACAAAGCAGGGCAAACTCTGGGTGGAGACTGTGGCGAGAAACTTCGCACTTCGGCAACATGAGTCTGAAGACCACCGCGACACAGTGGCGGAGACAAAACATCGTCAATAAAGTAATACCGAAGGCAGTTACCTCCTCTGTGTGAGAGAGCGAAAGAAGGAGAGAAAGAATGTGTGTATGAATGATCACTTTATTCTGCGTAAATGTCATGTGCAAAGCTCAAATAAAGGATGTTATATATTTTAATATGATAATTTATTTTCTACCCGAACGGAATCTTTCAGTTTGCAAATAAATGCAATCTAAAAGAGAAAAGTTTATTCTGACATTAGAATAACAGAGGGGAAAAAACCACGTGCATTTATGTGTGGACTGGTCTTGCCACAGGTCATACTCGCACGCTCCACTGAAAGGTGTGTCGGTCTAAATGTCCACAACAAAAAGACACGGACAGTGTTTACACCCATTGACACTTCTGCGCAGTCTCTGGTAGCATCTTCCCTAGCAGCCAGCTTGTGACACAGGTTCTGGTTCCAGTCGACAAGCGCCGACAACGGCAGACCGTGGGGTCAGGTCAAGAAGTCAGAGGCCGACCAGCGGCACTCCGTGGTTCCCAACCTTCGGCCTGCGAAGGTGCCTCATCCGGGTAGCTCATTTTAACCAGACACAACATAATTTCATTTTTAACATCGCGATTCTGGCAAAACCATCATGATCTGTCCCGCGAGATTTTCTGCCATGTCCAGTCCGGCCCTCGGGCGAGAAAGGGTCGGGCACGCGTTGAGACAGGGTGGGACAAACACCTCGTTTGATGTCACATCTGGTTGACGGAGGTCCGCTCCACCCGCCCATAAACTGTACACACGTCGGGCACTAAACACTAAAAACGCCTTCTGCCCGCCCCTCGTCTCTATACAAGTGCATGTGGTGTGTGGAGGGTGGGACTGCGTGTGTGGGTGTGAGCGTGTGTGTGTGTGGAGGGGCTGACTGCGTGTGTGGGTGTGTGCGTGTGTGTGTGTGGAGGGGTGAATGCGTGTGTGTGTGTGTGAGCGTGTGTGAGTATGTGGAGGGGTGACTGCGTGTGTGTGTGTGTGGAGGAGGTGGCTGGGTGTGTGTGTGTGGAGGAGGTGACTGCGTGTGTGTGTGCGCGCATACACGTGCTCAAAAGTCTTCCAGTCAGATGCGCTAATTCGCCGTTACATTTCGCCGTGCGCATGATAAAAATGTCAGTCTCAAAAGCTCCGCGGTGCTTTTCATCCCAGAACCGCCCACCTCTCACAAAGGGCCACGAGCCGTCACCAAGGCAACCAGTAAACATTATGTCTCTTTCACTATTTTTCCCTTCTTCCTGTCTGACGAAGTTACTCCATCTCCCGGTGCTGTCTTTTAATCCCAGAGAGAAAAAAGACGATCGCCTTGTTACTCCGGGTAGCTCCAAATAAACAGTCTTTATGCCGGAGAACGGACGAGAAGCAAAGAAACGCTGACATTGTCCACGTGACCACTGGCCAGCGAGTTCATAGAACAGAGTTTATAGAACTGTAGTGAAGTTAGGTGATTGAAACCTGACCTGATCTCGCCATTTGTAAAGCTGGTGTGTAGACAAGTGCTAGGAAGTGCCTACAAGTGTCTAGCTACCGTCTAGGCTGCACAACGCATTTCTAAATACACACATTAATTAACCTTTAAGTGCATTTAATTAAAACAGTTTTATAATGAGTACGGAGGGATATCAAGGCCAGTGTTAAGAGGATCAACAAGCCACGCGGCAGGTGCGCCCTCTGCACTTTTAGGGAAGAAAAAACAAAACTGGAATTTAGGCCAAACCATTTTTTCACATTCTCAGAACTGTTGTGGATAGTGATTTCTCTTCGTCTGTGTATGCATCACACTACTTATAAGAAATACACCGCACTGATGGTTACATGGAATACATCACACTGGTTACAAAGAGCACAGAAATTGTTACAAGTAATACATTACATTGGTTACAAGCAAAATATCAAAATGGTTACAAGAAACACATCGCAACGGTTACAATACATCGCACTTGTTAAAAGCGACATATCACAATGGTTATAAACAATACAACATATAGGTTACAAGCAGTGTATGACAATAGTAAATAACCTACAGTTGTTGCTATACAACAGAAAACCTTCCAAAAAGTGCGAGTAACCTGATGTTTGTTAACATCTGAATTATAAAATATGCAATGTCCTTATATAATGTTTACTGCCGTGACCATTGCTGGTACACGACATTTCATGTTCTGTGACTGAGAGGGCGATTTGCATGTCTAGATACTTCTGTTTGGTGTCAAAGGTCACCATGCAACTGCACTGAAGGACAAAACAAAAGTGCTTGCTGTCACTGTGTACATACATAATACACCAACATCACCTCCTATAATGCATGCATACCACAGGAGTGGACCTGCTATACCTAAGCTGTATGTCAAACCTCGCCAGGAGATAGGACTTGAGTCAGTGAGGTGGGTAAGTGTGCTTCATACCTCCGGACACTAAGAGCGACTTGAATAGCTGTCAGGCTTCTGTCAACTGTATTCAAAACGAAATGAAAATTTTACACCACTCCACCTCATGCTCCCCACCCCGCACAAACACTTGTGCATGTATATCTACGGTGAGGATATACGACACTGGACGATCGACGTCTTCTACCCCTACCCCACACCACCCAACTATTTATTCTGATGCAGTAGACATGGTTCCGAGTGACAGATAGCTTCGTGCACGAACCTACAATCGCCATGTATACCCGGGGTCTGCATGCAATCTCGACTCTCACAGGACGGTGCACCGTTAAAAAAAAAAAAAACCTCCAGAACCCTCCCAGATCCCAACGAGCGTCGAAGCCTTTGTGCCATGCCCAAGGACTGGCTGGCGATCCACAGATAAAGCACGAGGGTCACTTCCATTCGTACCTGTTCACCGCTCCAAGACGTGTTAGATACGCTTTCAGCCCAACTGTTTCGCATTACCCACTCTTTCCATACCCTGCCTGGCTTTTGTGGCGGGACTGACAGCTGACAAAGGAAACCACGGTCGTAATTAAAACGACCTACTCCGACAAACATCAATAAAGGCGTCGCTAGACATTCGGAGGGTGCCCCACCTCCTCCTCCACGCCTCACTCCAAGAGCTTAGGTAAATACAAATAAAGGGGGCTAACGACGATAGGTACAGGGAGGTTCTGTGCTTCCCTTCAAGTCCTAGCTGAAAAATATGCTGCCTGTTGCCACAAATTAAAGCAAAGTGTGCCATCAACCTCTTTACCCCAACATGAAGTATTTTTCCGACTTTCTTTTCTTTAATCTTAAAGCGCATGGTCCTCGAAGGCAAAGCAATGAAGCCCTTGTATTTCAGCAACATGTCAGGGTCAGAACTATGTGAGGGTGGCGTAGTCTGAAGTAGCTATTAAGGGTCATCACTCAGCGATTGTCCAAAATAACTTTGTTGTCGATTATTCGATTAGCTGTCACAATGGCAGATAGCGGGAACTGGCGGTTTCCGTTAGAACAGCTTACTACCAGAGCTGCTTTCACTGACACGCCCATGTTTGTGAGATACAAGGTTGGTTGGTGATGCGTGGCGTCTCAAAATGACGATGGAACGCGTAGGAATTCCTGCTTTGCTTTCTCCAGCATCTAAAATGGATTTGTCCTATTTCCAATGAATGTGGGCCAGACATCTAAAGACAACACATTTCTGTCACTTGTGATCGCCTGGACAAGTTCTCTGCAAGGGAAGGCAGACGCGGGAATAGCTTCGCGAGAGTCTCACCCGTTTCACACCCGAGATAAATATCTGAAGAGTTTGAAGCTTGGTAAATCTTCCGTAATGTGGACATCTCCGCGGTTAATAACGAAGCTGATACTGCCCGGAAGGTGGCATGACCACCACCTTCTGCCTTCTACACGTGGAATGTACTAGGGGCAAGGCTGAGCATATGAACAATGTTATCGCAACTCTCTTTACCTTGTGTACATGTCCGCGCATGCGCGCGAGATAACGACAGAAGTGAAATGATGATATGTACGACGACCGACGGAGAGAAGGGATTCCAATGTTGTTGATGTTGCTACCTGGGGCGGTAGTTACGAAGCGAGGGTAAGCCTGTGGCAGCATGGGTACTCAAGGACAAGCGTCTCGTTTCCAATCATAAAGTGGTGTCCAGATCCTGCAGATGTCGCTTTACCCATAAAACTGTATCATCTAAAGTCTGCCAGATGTGCCCTGGGGTAAAGAACCATGAAGTGGTGTTCACTGGGTCTGAACATAGCCTTTTAACTTCAAAAAAAGACGCTTTTCTTTAAGTTCTTCATTTTGCTCTGGGGAAACTATTTACTCTCGCTTAATAACAACGGCCCCAGATGCGTAATCGGGAGACAGGAGCGAGGGTGGAGTAGGAGTAGGATGCATGAGACGACATAAATTGTGTAAATCGAGGTGAAAGGCATGACCGTTTGAGCACGAGTGGCAAGCTGTTTATGGGTGGAACACAATCTACAACACGGATGTGTCTGATTAATTTGTCGCCGCCACTGAACATCAAAGCCACACGCCTCTCTCTCTCTCGTTCCACACAACAATCTGATGTTTTCGTGAATTGCGATCAATAATTATCCCCATCCCCTCTCTGCTACCCCTCTGCCTTTGCTCACCTGGCAGTCTTTGAAGGAATTTGAATGAGTCGAGTGCTGCGTGTTGGCTGCGACTGGGGCCTGCAGATGTTGGGGGTCCCGATCATGCTGGTCCTGTCCACGTAGTCCACCCGGCCGTACAGCGAGGCATGGGCTCGGGGACTCGAACCCACGATCTCCAAGCGAATCATGGCCTGCAGAGCGTCCACTCTCCCACGATCAAGATCGCGAGGACAGGTCACATGGTGCAGCACACGAGCACAGGTCCCCCGGTGTCACGCTCTGTTCGCTCTGCCACACTTAACGAGCTATTAACCAAGCACTCACGATGCCGACTTCTTCAGCTACTCTTCGGCAGCAGCTCCATCAACGCCACCACTGGAGTAGATCCCTTGATGAGCAAGTCTTGACCGAGGTGAAGAAAGTGCGGTTGCTGCTGCACAGAGGGAACACGCAGCGAGTCCTCCCTTCGCCATGTTTGTACACCACAGTAAGTGAGATCGAAGGCGCAGTGAAGCCGTGGTACCCAAGGCTGGCGAGGTCCCAATTCGTGCCAGGAGAAACAGTTATTGAGGAAAGGATCACAACCCGTCCACTCCCTTTCAGTTAAGTTCCTCGCAGTAGTTGGTCGGTGACTTTTGTTGGCTCTTAGCCACCCGGGGTATTAAAAGCGGGGTGGGCAGGTGGCATGGGAAGAATAACAGGGTATAATCTATGGGCTGATCTCAGTTCGCGGTTGACGTCCAGAGTGGAACCAATAAGACAAGTGGCCTGTGCCTGTAGGTTTGCTGCGTTACCTGGAGAGAGAGAGGGGTGGGGCGAACGCTGAAGGGAGTGTTGGAAAAAAGAAGTAATCGCCGAGAAGCCGATAAAGAACACATTCGTGCTATTGCTGACAAATTAAAGCCGAAAGACGATAAAAGCTTTGTCAGTACAAAGTGCTACGTTGGTAGTTTTTTCTCCACAAGGTAGTGCAATGTTCTGCAAGCACAGTGATATGAATTCAGCCTCAGGCTCGCGGTCGACTTCAGGTGTTATTGGTGAAAGGCATTTCCCTGCTGACCACCTGTTGAAAAACTCATTAAAATGTGATTAAGCTTCAAGTGTGACAGTCTACTTTCACACCGGTCTTTGATACTGCCTTGATAGCGACACCTCAAGCTTCCTACATCCTGTGTAAAGCATGATTCCAACCTGTCTTCAACTGAATTCCCGTCTGTCTACAGGTCAATTCCGGCTGAGCTCTTGCTAAACTTTGACTTGTCTTTAGCTAAATTCCAACACGTCTGCTGCTCAACAGACAACAGTTTAAAGATAAGATTTTAAGAGACTAGCCTGAAGACAAAGAGGACACGAAGGACCAACATCTGGCTGTGGATCCTCAAACACCACTGACTGTGAAGGTAGAAGCACTACATACATAGAATACAACACCCGAGTCTACAAGACAGGGTGTATCAAGTATGTGACAAGCCAAGACTCGTGCTGGCAGCGGGTAGGAGGGGTAGGGACTCTCAAGACATGGGGACCCTCAGTCGGCTTTGTTTTCCACTTCAGTTGGCCTGTTCTACTTCACGAAGCACACAAGCATAAGAAAACCTCTAAACAAGTCGGTTCGACAAGACAGGAGCGGTGTCGGCGTAATGTCCACGTCTCAATGCCGTCTTTGTTGTTAATGATTTAAGCGGATACGACGGCTCTCAAAGCTCTCTTTACAAAAAACAAACAAACAAACCTGCACTATAGGAGGCACATATGTTGTAAGGCGTCTGTTCCGTGTTACACAGCGTTAAGATAATAATAGTTTCTTTTCTGTTCGTAAACATTACATTATGCACTTTTGCTTAAACTCATCAGTCTCTCTCTCTCTCACACACACACACACGATATCACGGATACACATATGCGTGTATATAGATAATTATTTTATTTAGATATATATACATACGCACGCATATAATACGCATACATATATGCACATATACGCACACGTTTGTGAACAGATACACACACACAAACGCACGCACATATGAAGAACCCACACCCACAAGAAAGCAACTCCTCGTGACAACAATGAATGAAAAATGAAAACAATGACGATGCAAGAAATGGTCTGTCAAACTGAATGAAATGCTCTGGGAGGCTTCCTGTAGAAACACAGTGTCAAAGAACCAACTGTGACAGGTGTCTGGCCAGTGCCGCTGCCTCTGTGAGCCTGACGCCCTCCGGTGTTGTTCTTCACCCAAGATAAACATCGAACACAGTATAACTTCTTCCGTTCGATCAATACAATGGAACACCATTTCACAACCACTCCAGGTGTGACAGCTGAGAGGCGATCCATTCTCAATATCACCTGCCTTGTTCAGAGAACGAGACCCAAACACTCTTTGATGATGATGATGCACATATATTCTTATTATACTTTTCAGCTTATAAATTTTTTCTTGAACAAAGGAACAGCACAAATATTGTGCCAAAGTTTACAAACCACAAAACCAAAGTGAGAAATCGCTAGTAAGAAGAGGACACTACATGTTGGAGGTATTCATAAACTAAAGCAGGCCTTTAGGCCAACAAGGTATACCTGACCCTAGGACCAGAAAAAAAAAAAAAACGACGCCCCAATTTGTCCTGTCTGATGCAAAACACACAAGAGATCCACAAGAGCGAACTTGATACGATTGTTTCATTTGAGGTCGGCCTGAAGTGAGTGTTGATTAGTGCTCGTATTGCGAGCATTGTAACTGTTTGTACAGATATGATGGATGTGTGTGGAGGTCGGGTGGGGAGAGGGGAGAGAGAGAAGAGAGAGATGTGGGTATGCACGTCTCGCAGTCTGCACACTGCACGGACACCAGACCGGGAGGACGTGTGCGGTGGATCGTGTCGATGGCGTAATGCTAGCCCATGCACAACTTCATAAAATGATGAAATACTATAGCCTTTACACTAAAGCCCGTCGGTTTTCTAAAAGCCTTTACATGTTTGCAAACAAACAAACGAAAACATCAGTGTCATCGCAACGAGTGCAGACTAATTTTCATGAAGGAGCGGTAGCTGCTCGAAACAGTTGCAAGCAGATCAAGTTATACTGCAACACTAAAAAATATCTCTCGAAGGCGGTTCAAGTGTTCAGATCGTCCAATGAAATCTTTTCAGATGGTGATGAAGGTTAAACCAATCGACTTCTGATGGCGGCCGAGGGTGCAATAGTCTCTGAAGGCAGTGCCAGGTGGTCAGTGTGTGTGACCAAACCAATCTCCTCCTGGCTGCTGTTATTCTTTGCGGGAAATTGTGTTGACGGCAAATGGTAGTCGCCAAACCCACCTGAAAAACCCTCGCCAGTCCGTGGTCTAACGCGGCAAGTGTAAGTGCCTGGCAGACTCTCTTCATCTCAATCGCTTTGCCTACCTGGAAGTCTGCTGGAAGTCTTACTTTGTGAATGAGATACCCAGTGCCGCATAACATCGTGGCTTTTAAATGAAGCAGTTTTTTTCACACAGCTGTGGCGCAACGCTCCGAAGTGTTTAAATCGCCCAATGTTCACAAGCTGTCACACAAGATGTCTAGCGTTCTTTCCCCCCTGTTTTTAGGGTTTAAATCTTTTCGTAGAAAAATTACAACTTTAAAAAAAACAAGCAGACATCAACACCCACCCAATCATTCACCCTTCACAATGGAGGACGAATGATCACGTGATCCGAAACCCTAGTACCCCGATGTTCACAGAACTGTGGTCTCTGACAAGCTCCGTCTGTTAAAATGACACTATGACACTATGATCTTTAACCCCAGTTCGGGACACGAATTTCACCTCAGCTAACCTGGATAAACAAAAAAAAAAAAAAAAAAAAAAAAAAGGCGGAAGGCCGGGTCGGTGGAGGGCAATTAAAGAGCCCACGGTAGCGCCGTATAACTCATGGGCTGCGCCTTTTCACTTCTCTGTGGAACTGCAGGGCAACCAGCAGCAAAACACTGGCATAAACATGTCCCACACACAAGCCAGGTACGTGTTTGCCACGGGGACATGAGAGGGCAGGTAGAAAGACCCTGTCTATGTACATATATGCCGCCCATTGGAATGTAAATATAAATTACGACAATTTCGGGCAACTTAATGTGGTGGAAGCAAGGAGAAATGAGTATATTCACTATCTGTCTTTGTGGCAGCACTGTGTTGGCACCCGCAAGTCTGTTAGCATAATAGAAATTGGCGTCGAGCTACCAAGATATTCTGCCTTCGCCCCCGCCCTAGAATAGTTCCTCCTTTCGGTCTGTTTCTGACATTAATATGATCTCCCCTCCCTTTTCTTGACAATACAGAACGAGCTATTAGGGCCGTTGAATGACAACACAAACCCATCTCACCAACGTCTATTTGGTTTCTTTTAGATTTGATAGTGTTGATGATGGTGACATTTATAATTATTAGGTCACAAGAAACTCTTATTTGCAAGGAAAACTCTTAGGACTTAAAACAGTACAACTCTTAGAATTCTAATGCTTCAACTTGCCACCAGAAGAGGGAAAACATTAACTATTATTTGATAATTAATTTTGTAAACTAATGAATTAATTTTAAAAATCAACAAAGTTACTGAAATTCCGTGGAACAAGTTAAACAGGTTTGTTATACAGGTGTCGTGGCAGTTTTTTTTTTAACTTTCCAAATAAACTATATAAACCAAGAAATGTCCAGGATGATTAAAACTAATAAAAAGTAATTAAGTTCATTTATAATATATGAACATTGACACCTCTGTCGAAGGCGCAGTAGAACTGTGACACACTGTTATATGATTTCCAACCAGAGACAGAAGAGAAGGACTTTGAAAATTAAAAGAGAGTGAACTATGAAATGCCAACCAGGTGAAGCAGCTTGTAGATTCTATTACATGATACAGACATACTACTTAGATATAGCCATCAAATGTTATTCTTTCTGTGGGGAAAAAACTTGTTCAAGCTGACTGCTGGTTTCCTTCCATTCAGTATTTGAGCATTAAGGAAGAAATTAGAGAAAAATAAATTTCAAAATCAAAAAGATAAATGCAAACTGCATTAATAACATTTTTTAAAAAATAGAAGAATAAATGGATGTGCCAAAACACAAACATAAATGTAATTTGTTTTTTATACACATTAAACGTACATCATACAAAGACACTCTAAGGGAAGTAATCCAGATCTGCTACACACAATACTCCATCAGCTGTTTGTCATGTTATTTATATTATATGTGTGCATGTGTTTTTTTATATATGTACACATATAACTCCGCCTGGATACCCCCCGGGGAACCTGCCGATCCCAAGCCCGGATGAAGGAGGAGGGTTGGGCATGGGGCTAGCAACCCCAGCCTTTAAAAAAAAAAAAAAATGCTACAGAAGCCGCAAACGCATTATGCGGTCCTATGCTTCACTGGGGGGAACTAGGATCAAGAGAGAGATATGCACATATAAAATGGAGCACATTGATAGTGACTAAATCTTCATTATCACGATCAACTATTTTATTAAATATTCTTGCTGAAAAAAAGAAGAAAATCTATATGTTACTCTCAAAAAAAAAAAAAGGAAATTAGAAAAAACAAATTTATTATACAAAAAATGGAGCTAAAAGAAACCAGTATATATATGTGTGTGTGTGTTGAGAGCAACAGAAAAAGGAAAATGACAACAAAATCATTAATAGCAAAGAAACTCATCAAAATAATTTCTGTTAGAAACAAACGGCTCACTTCTGTTGACAGCAAATTTTGTACGATGCTTATGCCACACCTCTTGTCCATAATTATATCATGAACGTGTATAGGTGGATTGTTGTGTC
The DNA here is from genome assembly GCA_004794325.1 of Pomacea maculata. NCBI lineage: Eukaryota > Metazoa > Mollusca > Gastropoda > Architaenioglossa > Ampullariidae > Pomacea > Pomacea maculata. The sequence goes on from SRHC01001601.1 coordinate 412,032, forward strand.
TGCCGAGATCAATGCTTAACCTCTTGCGAAGTTCTCCGCGCTTACTCTAGGCAAGCCTTAACTATGAATGTGACTAAACCAGAAGCTTTGTACACACCTGCCTCGTTTTAGTAGTTAAACTGAAATGAGACTAAACTGAGAGCTTTATATACACTTGCCTCATTTTAGTAGTTAGCTGGAACAAATCGTCTGCCACAGTCTAGTAATACAAGTTCGTAATAATACATATCCTATTTGCTAACATGAATAAAAGCAAACATACAGTCATGCTGGTCATAAGGACTTGATGGCAATATTAACAATTGGTTGTTATTAGAAACTCTTCACTAGAAAAATGGATGCCTAAGTTGTTTGGTTAACATAGTAAAAACATAATAATTTAATTTATGTGACTGCTATTGGCAGCAGGGAGGCTCTGTAGCTTGGTGGTTAGTGTGTATGATTGTATAGCGGGTGATTGAGGCCTGCTCAGGCCTGTGACTAGAAAACTTTTCCCAGTCCTAATTAGCTGGCTAATCCAGAAGTCCAGAAACAGATACCAAGCTTATCCAGGAAGGTGATAATTATGGTAGAAGCTAAGGGCTGGTCTCTATCTTGTACATGGTGTACCCTAAACATGGTAAACCACTTACAGGTCATTACAGCCGTTAGGGCTTGGAGTCTTTACCTTCTGTCAATGGTATCAATGTCTACAATAAGGTAAAATAAGAAAGCTGCATACTGCTAAAAAACCCAATAATGAGTATGGTATGATAAATGTCAATATTGTTGATAAAAACAAAAAAAGTTTGATTTTAGAAATTCCAAACCAAGATTAGTCAAGTTAATTTCTTTTCACTTCCAAATTTTCCTAAATAATAAAGACATCTTTGTATCAAAACCCCATAATTACATGCATTACATGTGTGATTGTATGTATGTGAGCATGCAAAACACACATACACGAAAAAGAGGATATTCTGTAGCTAAATAAAATGTCACGATGCATAAAAATGTCTAATAAATGTCAATTAACATTCAAGATTTTTAAAAAAGTTGCAATGAATGTGTAAACTGCAGAAATGTGCAATGGTTTGTGAAAAAAATATATTCCTAAAACAATCAGGCATTTTGCTTATTAAATGTTAATTCTTATCTTCACTTTTTCCCACTAGGAAACCATAAAGAAAGAATGTTAAAGTAAATCAAATGATTACAAGGACACAAAATACAAATTTTAAATAGTTATAGAATATTTTTATTAAATGTTCCTACTATCACAAACCATTGAGAATGTTATAATCACAAGTGCTCAGATGAATGTAAAGATCACTGATATAATCCCAGTATGTTCGCTTTTGAAGCTATTTTTCTTGAATGGTTGCATTTGTGTGCATAGTTGTGCACACATTTGTAAAAATGCATGGATTCTTGGATTATGCGGTATAATATTGGGAAGCGGGGAGAGGAAAACTAGTGTTTTACGTCGAGCCATCAACTAAGGCTTTATCACGGCAGTCAGCTCTGTAAACGAATGGCACAAGCAGAAACAGAAGCGCTATCATAGTGACAAACATTACATGCTGCAGCATGCAGAATAACAGTACACGAAAGATATTTACTCACATTTCCGTGAATTCCTGCGAAACAGGTTTTCGATGGTATCTGCTTGTCATGTTTTGCTTTTAACTTGAACGCTTCTGCTCAGGTGACATCTTGTGGTGCCTCAGAGAACTGTATTTCATCTTTTGTGCTCCACTGGACTAAAATAACATAGAGTCCTTGTAGAGTAACATAAAACGCTTTTATCCCCACGTCACTTTTATGAAAACAAATCGCTACAGTTCTAAAACTGACAACACAAGGACTTGTCCCCATGGCATGCTACAAACGAACCCAAGTAGCTGCGCTTGAATATTTACTAGTCTACAACCTGTTCATTTACTATTTAGTAGGATGGTAATATCCGATGCGAAATAATTCTATACAATATTCTTTTGCCCCCAGGTCTGTGCATACCATGCAATTTGAAGCCCCGGGTGTACTTGCAAAGATTAAAAAGTGTGCTTTGGGGGCCATGTTTTTATCCCATAGTGCACCACTGCGCATGCGCACACCGCTCTCGCCGCTGGCATTTAAAAAAGGACCAAGCCATTGCCTAGCAACTGCCCTGTGCTAACGTAGAGTCCGCTGGCGACATTATGTAAATTCACTTTAATCTGTTTGCTGTTCGTGCTAACAGTACGATTTCGATTTAAGACGAATAAATCTTTATGCTCTGAGACAAAATTTAATGAAGTCTTATTTCACTGAATGCATGAAGCCACGAGTGATCCACGCTCGAGGGCAGATCATGGTTGGTGAAGGCATCGTTGACTGATTTATGTTTGTGTGACTTATTGTGGAGAAAGGAAGACGAGAAGATATCTGTCTTAGGTTCAGTTTGGTACAAGCGCATTTTGTCACCTCGGGCTAACACAACATCGTGGATTTAATGAGTTTGTGCACGGACACGTATAAGAAATTAAGTTCGTGCATGCATGGTTGGTGTGACGATTCGTTGTGACGATTCGTTCTGCGTACAGGCATGGCGTATCTGCGGCCAAAGCTCGCACCCTGACACATGATCAGAAATAATGAGGATACGGGTTGCCTTTGTAAGGATTTGCTAATTACTCAAGACTATTCAGTTCTTTTGCTTGGTGTTTTGGTGATAATGGAACAGACATTAACAAGAGCGACATGACCATTAATGTTCTCTAGGCAGAGATTGTGGAACCAGGAGATGACAGAAAAAGGAATGAGACTCAATAAGGGACTGATAGAACCGAGTGAGAATGACAGAACTGACGGAGAAAGACTTCAAGTTTCCGTAAAAGGTATACTGACCTTTGTGGCTCCGCTTGACGATATTAGTGTTGGCGTCCCATTAAGTGTGAAATATTCATACAATGCTGGAAAAGTACAGAACCGACCGATACGTGCAGCTTCAACTTATCAGTTGACACAAAATGATAAGAAGGCCGAAGGGTAATGAAAGTGTTCTCGGACTAGAAAGTCCCCCCTCCCTTCAGACTTCAGGCATTGTAGTTTATCAGCCCATAATGAAGTTTATCACGCAGAGAAACTTCCTCTTCTCCTCCTCCTCTTTCTCATGCACTTAACTGACATTGGAGTTCACACAACACCATGCTTGTACAAAAGATTGTTTACCGGATGTTAATGTAGCTGGAAGACACAAGTTTTATTCGCCTAAAGAATACAATTTCTCTTCGTCGTTTAAACGATGACAAAATATATACATTTATTATTCCATTTCACATAAAAACGGTGAGTGAGCTTAAAGGGGATTTATCCACATTTTGCTGTTTACACTTTGACTTAAATAAAATTCTGAATAAAATACTTAACTTCTAATCTTAGACGCTGAACTGAAAAATATCTTGCAGGACACCAACAACTAGCAAAAACTTAATTATTAAAACAAGACCTCTTAATCATAGGCAAGAAAAGAATACGAAGAGATTTCTGAGCGAATCACCTTTAGGCACCAGGTTAAAGGATTAATGAAAATACTGTATCTATATACGCCCATGCTCACACGGAGGTACAGACCCACGCACCCATTTGTCATCCTATAATCTTTTCCGTTTCTCGTACCTGTCCCATCTGACTGATTAAAAAAAGAACACCAATTTTATGACACTGACAAAGAATATTGATACTCATATTATTGTTTACTCTCTCCGATCAGCGCACACTTGGTAAGACTGGGGAAGGCAGGCCAACTCGAACACTCTCCCCAGTGTGTAGTCGGGTGCCCCGGGTGGCTTGTACAGTCGACAGCGTTGGATGAGGGTGGTGAAGGCCAGGAAGACCTCCATCCGTGCCAGATACTCGCCGACACATCGTCGTCTGCCCAGAGAGAAGACGATCACTTGCTCGGCCTTGGCCTTGTCCAGCTGACCGTTGTCCAACAGGAAACGCTCTGGTCGGAACTTCTCGGGGTCTCCCCACGTTTCTTTATCGTGGAGGACAGAAAAGATGTTGACCAGAACCACTGTTCCTTTAGGAACATCGTAGCCTCGTACAGTGGTGTTGCAGATTGTGGCGTGAGGCAAAGCCAATGGAACTAGACTACCGAAGCGAAACACTTCGTAGATGGTCGCTTCTACCATGGGTAGACTGGAACGGTCGGCGAGAGACGGGTAGCGAGTTAGTCCGACAACCTTCTCGATCTCTTGGAATACTTTCTCTTGGACATCAGGGTATGCCGCCATGAGAAGAACACTCCAGTCAAGAAATACAGACACCGTGTTGGTCCCAGCGCCAAATATTGCATCAAGACTCTCGATGATTCGTGTTTTATCCATCCCCACATTTTTGTCCTCTTCAGACAAGTTGTTGGCGGCGGAGATCAGGCCATCAGTGATGTCGCGAAGATGCTGCTCGTCAAACGTTCTCTCGTGTTCTTCAACCTTCTTTGTTCTCCGTCTGGTAGCCGTGGCTAAGAATTGTAGAAGTTTCCTGACTCTCCAGGGCATCACGTGACGGAGCCACGGCATCACGTCAACAGAATTTCCGGTTTTGGCGAACTTAGAGATGTCTCTCGTGTTGGTGAGGATGTCATGAAAGTCTTGATCTTCGCGAATGTTCTTGTGTCGGCCGTAACAGAGTTGGTACATTATACTCGCCGCTGCCAGCAAAATACTATTGTAAGGATGGAAAGGTTTGCCTTTCTGAGCGACGAAGTCGTCGACGATGGTGATGGCCTCAGACACGACAATGTCTTCGATGGGATTGTTCCTCGCATTGCCGAAAGCGTACATCACGTGCCTGACGATTTTCCTGTGAGCTTTCCAGAGAGGACCTGCCGAGATGAAGGCAAAGTTTCGACCCTCGTTTAACAGTCTGCCTGTAGAGAATGATGGCCTGCCCGCAAAGTCGTCTCTCTGAGCTAGAAGAGCATCTTTGATGGCATCTTTCCCATTGACTACGATAGCCGGGAAGCTGCCCAGAGTGATGCTGAACACGTCGCCATAGAGACCACGCAGGGAACTGAAGGTCTCTACAGGAGCTTTCCCGAGGAAAGGAAGGTAACCAACCAGCGGCAGGTTTCGTGGACCTGGTGGCAGGTTGTAGTGTTTCTTGCTGAGGGTGCTGAACAGTTTGACGATGGCGAACGTGACAATAAAAACAGCCGCTGCAGTCTGAAACAAGAACCAGGAAGGTTTGCTATAGCAAATTGGTATACCAATATTATGCATTAAAAAATTGTTATTTCTTTCATTTGGCTTCTAGAGGAAGGCGATGACAGTAGAAAAGTAATGTCTTGAGTGGATTTGGAGGACAAAAGTCTTCAGCCAGGCTTCTGTCTTCGGCAGCGAAATTCCAGCTATCATCCGGGGTGTGATTAACGGTTCCTTTTCTGGACGGTTGGACATTATGAACACAGCAGGTGACTGTGTGATTGGCAGTTTCTACCTCTGAACGGTTGGCCAGTGTGAACACAGCTGAACAACAACATATGAAAATCATATCTAGATTGCAAGCGAAACAACTCACATACACACAAACAACAACAAATGAATGAATAAACATACGAACATGAATGAAGGAGTAGAAGAATAATGAAACCAATAAGAAGAAGCCTTACCAGGATTTCATTCAAACTGTTTGAATAAGCACCGTGAAGAACTGCCATATCGGAATGTCAACAGCTATTTCTGTTTTGCCAAATCCTTGAAGAATCAGACGTTTTGCCTATTTTTTTTATCAGGTGAGAGGCGTCGTTAGTGAAAACCTGTTTCCATCAGAACTGTGGCGTAAACTGTAGCTAAAGATATATATATATACATGGACGAAGTTGCATTTATTCACCAACTTTCTGACAAAGTTCACGCTTTCAAATCCTAATGTGACTGTTTTCACACTAAAGCATGTATCTGACTCGGGTCAAATGTTCAGTGATGGCTACCTCCTTGCAAGTCCCTACATACCTTCACTAGTCCCTGCAATCCCCCCGCCCCATGTAACAAAAACAAAATTAGCATGCATTATCATGTTGGTGATTCAAGTAAACATCTTGAAGACGATATTCAAGTAAGTCTTTGCAACTATATTTTGCAAATGAGTTAATGCAATGTTGCAGGTCAGCTCATATAAGAAAAAATTAAATAACATAAGAAAAAAAACTTATTTCAGGCAAACAAATGCGTGGCTGTGCAAGAAAAAATAAATTTAAAAAAATTGAAAGCCTGTTGGACACTGAACTCCCCACACATACACACACACACATACATAAACAGGAATACAAAATGTTTATTTAGCTGAGCATTGGGTCGATTCCAGTGGATTGGTAAAACACAAATATTACAGCATAAAGATACAAAATATATTATAATCCCAAGATGAAGACTATATTTTAAACTGCATGTAATATTCTTTAACATGCGTGTTTGTTTTCTTGATGTCTATATAAACTAATGTAGATAAATTGGGTAATATTGTGTGTACACGTCAGCATTAGGAGTGCAAATGTAGGAATGCTGTTATTATTATTATTATTATTATTATTATTATTATTATTATTATTATTATTATTATTATTATTAT
>SRHC01001601.1:418630-434543 GCA_004794325.1 Pomacea maculata
AGCGAACGCCTCGGATAGCGAATTTTTCGGTTAACGAACAAAAATTTCGCTAAAAATTTGTCTCGGATAGCGAACAAAATTTCGGATAACGAACAAAAATTTCGTTAAAAATTTGCCTCCGATAGCGAACAAAATTTCGGATAACGAACAGCCACGTGAACCACACGTGACCGACCAGCATGTCATCATTCGCGCTCGAGACACAGTCACGATCAGTCGTTCCTTACCTGTGCGCATCCTTCTTATTTAGTGATTGTTGTGCTTTATTTTAATAAGATAATCCTCAATCATGGCTCCAAAAAAGATTAAGAGCAATTAATAGTAGTGAGGTAATGACAAGGACGCGGCTAACAAATGAATTGAAAAAGGAAATGATTTCACAGTATGAAGGTGGCATGCGTCTGTCGGATATGTGATGTCGTATTACCGAAGAGTTTTACAAAAAAAGGCAGAAGAAGCAGACACTGGACAAGTTTTTTTCTTCAACCTCAAAGCTACAGAAAAGGGAAGTCTCCCCGATTTTATAATGTCACATGTGCTCATGGAGAGGGGATTCAAAGCAGTAATTCCACCCCTTCCTCCTCACACCTGCTTCCAACCACGCCGTCAAAACGGCAAGTTTTCTGTTTAAATGCTTTCGTTAATGTTTTTATGTTTATTTAACTCCATTTATATTGCATTATAACTGTTCTCATTAAAACAAATACCTATATATATATACAGCCTGTAACTTTCAAATAGCGAGTCAACAGGGGCTGGGAACCAATTAAATCTATTTCCTTTATTTCTTATGGAAAAAATTGTTTCGGATAACGAACATTTCGGTTAACGAACAGCTTTCCAGAACGGATTAAGTTCGTTAACCGAGGTTCCACTGTATTATTATTGCAATCAAGCAAATGGATAATTCTTTAAAACGGGCAGCAAAATGTCAAATAACATTCATCCTCGTCATTGATAAGGTTCATAGGGAGTGATCTCATCTTATTTGGCAAAGCTGGATTTACAGAAACAAAGACTATCGCTCCTACTGACAACACAACTTCATTTCTGAAAGTGGTTGTATCAACCTTTACTTAAGGAATCTAATAAACTGCTCTGATCTCACTCTGTGATTGGGCCAAAAACCAAACCAAAAGCTCGAAACCAAAATAGAAACATACACTAAATAATACCTAATAATAATAAAATATTAATCATCATCTTCATGTCAGATTCACAGTTTTGTTTCCCGTCATTGTCTAGCTCTAATATTTTAAGGCTATAATTCCATTTCCGTGGTTTTTAACAAGAATCTTACACAGCATTCATATATATTGGTAAACCTTCTAGAGTATTATATCTCATATCACATCACATTATGAGTACGCAAACCTAATCCTAGAAATCGTTTCATATCTAAAACATTATCTCAATTTCCATTTAAATGTTTCCTTAGTGTAAGAAGTAATTACAAATACACCGACAAACAGAATAAAGCTCATTTTTGTTTTGTGTTTTTTTTTTTAAATGAAAGGCAAATTCCATTAAGTAACATTTTACTCGTATTAATAACTTGAAAATCATGTAAGTTCAATGTAGTTTTTATTCTCTGAGAGCAACACACACTTTAAAAGGCGCTGGATCGCATCCGATTCCATACACCCTCCCCAGCGTGTAGTCGGGTGCCCCGGGTGGCTTGTACAGTCGACAGCGCTGGATGAGGGTGGTGAAGGCCAGGAAGACCTCCATCCGTGCCAGATACTCGCCCAAACATCGTCGTCTGCCCAGGGAGAAGACAATCACTTGCTCGGCCTTGGCCTTGTCCAGCTGACCGTTGTCCAACAGGAAACGCTCTGGTCGGAACTTCTCGGGGTCTCCCCACGTTTCTTTATCATGGAGGACAGAAGAGATGTTGAACAGAACCACCGTTCCTTCAGGAACATCGTAGCCTTGTACAGTCGTGTCACAAGTTGTCAACCGAGGTGCAGGTACAGGGACAGGAGCAGCAAAGCGGTACACTTCGTAGATGGTCGCTTCTACCATGGGAAGACTGCAACGGTCCGCAAGGGAAGGATAGCGATTTAGTCCGACAACCTTTTCGATCTCTTGGAATACGTTCTCTTGGACATCAGGGTGAGCTGCCATGAGCAGAACCATCCAGTGTATGACTCCTCCCACTGTGCCTGTTCCAGCAGCGAAAATAGTATCTAGACTTTCGATGACCCGAGTCTTGTCCAGTCCTATTGCTTTATCTTCTTCCGACAGGTGGTCGGCAGCGGAGATTAGACCATCAGTGATATCCCGAAGATATTCCCCGTCGAACGTTTGTTCATGTTCTTTAACTTTCTTAATTCGATTTTTGGCAAACGTTCCTGTGATTTCTAGAAACCTGCTGACCTTCCAGGGCATGAGATGACGTAGCCAGGGCATAACATCTACCGGATTCCCGGTCTTTGTGAATTTTCGGAAGTCCCGGGAATTCTGCATGTTGTTCGAAAAGTCTGGATCTTCCCGAATATTTTTATGTCTACCATAACACAACTGGTACACCATACTAGACGCTGCCACTGAAATGCTTTCGAAGGGATCAAAAGGTTCCTTTCCATGGGTAGCAAACTCCTCAACAACAGTGATGGCTTCCGACACAATGACATCCTCAATGGGGTTATTTCTGGCGTTGGTGAAGGCGTACATAACATGGGTAACAACTTTCCGGTGAGCTTTCCAGATGGGTCCAAAGGCCGCAAATCCTAAATTCCTGCCCTCATTCAGGAGTCTGGCGGTGGTGAACGGTGGTCTGGCCGAGAAGTCGTCGCCTCTGGTTAGGAGAGCTTCTCTGATGGCATCCATCCCGTTGACCACGATGGCCGGGAAGCTGCCCATTTGGATGCTGAACACATCGCCGTAAATGTTCCGCAGAGAAGAGAAGGTAACCGGGGGCTCATTCCCAAGGAAAGGGAGGTAGCCTACAAGGGGCAGGTTCCAGGGACCAGGCGGCAGCTTGTAGCGGCGCTTGTTCAGGAAGTTGACAAGTCTCACGGTGACTAAGGTGACAACAAATACTGCAACTGCAACCTGCACGAACAGACACAATGGAGTAAGTTCAAATATCAAAGGACAAAAATTATTTGTTGATCGTGTGGTCTTTCTGATTATAAATTGTGTTTATATGTGAACGAGTCACCTGGGGTCCTTTAGGTGTGTATACATTTCAGTGTGTGACAATCTGAATGTTGTGTGTTTGTATGAGGTAGGGAGCATGAAAGACAGTAATGATATTTGAGGATATGTGCACCCGTTTGCTTGCGTGTGAGCTCGAGAGATCATTAAGGAAAAGGAATTACATAGTTATCATTACTATATTTATCCCTGGTTTATATATAGCTGGGCGAGACCTGAATCTAGGACAGTCAATCCTCCCTGTGTTGGTGACTTTGTAGAGGAGAAGAAGGTTTGAAGAAGAGAAGAAGGACAAACTAATAAATAATTCCTTACCTTGATTTCTGTTGAGAATGTGTTCTCGAGATTGGCGGTCATTTTTTTTCCAGTATTCTTTTCTTTTCCTCTTCTTGATGTTTATGTTTGTGGAGCTTCAAGATGACTCAGCTCAGGTCAGTTCTGTTTCTGCGGAAACAAGGATTTGTTGGAAGAGAAACTGTTAGCAGGGGTTCGCACCCGACTCTTGCTGTTAGCTGTGCAACAAGACTGGAGCCAACGATTTTATACTCGTTGCCCAACAGCATGCAGTTCCCTCACTCGTCCTCAGTCCAACAGGACGAGTATTTAGGTTATTTGAGCCTCCTGCCATGTTAATCACTTACAGCCAGCTGACATTCATACCTTCCTCGCCACTGTGACACACATACACTCAACTTTGTGACACGCTCCACTGCCATCCTAATACATACATGTATTTGTGAGTGCGTATGTACCTATGTGTGATAAATATTTGTGAGTGGGTGTTTACCTATGTGTCTACACAAGTTTGCACCGTGCAAGTGCCTTGATTAGCGCCTCAAAAGAGAGAGAAAAAGCGAGTGAGAGGGATGGAGGATGGTTGGTTATTTATTAATTCAAGAGTTAGCTCCAGCAAGGGTATGACCATCTGCCAAAAACATACAAAATCTCACATAAAGCAGTAAACATACGCCATTTCTAAAAATATGTGTTAAAATCGTTTCTCTATAGCACGTACATATAGCGCTGCACATAAATATACACATTCCACATATAGTAGACTCCTGAACCTGCACCATCACCACTTACCTCGCACACATATATGAAAAATCCTTATATTTTAATTAGGGAAACCGTATACAAGGCTGTAATTCCGCGAAACAAAAGTAAGCAATTAGTACCAATTAACCTTAGCCCGCCTCACACGCCGTCCCCCATTCATCCACAATCATCACAAAGACCACACCACCATCACCTACACCACCCTCCACACATATACATTTCACGACCATTACTCAGTACACCACATACACCTACAATCAGCACCAGTCTCATACAAGACCCACTCGATCTAGTCATGTGTACAGCTGGCTTAGAGAGATATCGGTTATTCACTACTTCAGACATTTCCCCTCCAGACCATTTTGAGGGCAAATATCTAAATTATGCGACAGACAAAGTCTTTGAATAGAATAGTTTGAATAAGAATAATTGTATCTAATAAAGCTTCATTAATTGAAGTTTATTCGTGTTGTTTAGTGGTCGGTTGAGTACCCAGAGTGATGTGTTGCAGGCACCACCATATATTTGCAGTTTATTTGTACATGCAGGCCTTAAATTGTCGTCAAAATAATATTTTGACATTTTATGGACATAGAATTGAACATTTGCAATTCTGAAACAAAGAGGACAAACATAAGCTACTCGTGCAGACACATACACTCACAAGCATATGTGTAGCCACACGTACTAACACAATACACTACTACAAACAAGGGCAACAACTGCTGTGCGATAGAATGCAGTCGTGCAACAGTTGCTGCCCCTGCTACACAAAGCACTTTACGGCAATTAGTGTTCTCTGCCAGAAACTAAATATAAACGGACATGTGTGTGTTGCAATGACATTTGAATTTAACTATCTATACAGATATATCTTGCTAGGATTCATCTAGGGTTAGTGTGACACTTGTTTTAATCATTTCACCAAAACTGCGAGGACAATGAAACACGGCACTTGTGCTGCTGAAGTTTAAATATACCTGTTCATCTCAAACATTTCATAGTTATTTCATTATGTGGAATGAGTCTTCGCTTTCAACAAAATATTTTTACTTGTTAATTTATACTCCTCTAGAAATTGTCCTTAGAAGTAATATTTATTCTATGTGTTTTTGTCAAGTAAACTCGCTATTAATAAGGTTTATTCCGAGTTTAAAATATACCTATTTGAAAACTTAGCTATTCCATTCTTTTTCTTCATCTTCTTCTACTTCTTGCTGTTGTTGTTGAAGGCAAGACTGTAAAGCTTGAGATACTTGAGGTGTAAAGTTATGCATCAACTATAAAATAACCACAAGTAACAGTCCAATCTCTAAACCCTCGTGTGCCATTTTGGAAATTTCAAACGAGACCTGAATTATTTAGAGCTACTCAAGCTGAAAGGTGTGATTGTTTACGGTTGCAATGTCCTGTGTACACAGTCTTGACCCTCGTCTGGAGCACACCTCACCTTGACACTCGATTGTACAAAACAACTCTACAAACCTCAGGTAGGAATGTGTGTGTGCGCGCGTCCTGGAGGTGGAGGTGACTTTAGAGATAACAGAACAAAAAAACAATCACACTAAACAAACACATCAGCTGGTGTTAGAGTTTACACGTATATTTTCAACACGCACATCGCTACATAGTCAGACCAACAATAGGATATATACAATGATAATTCTACAACGGCTATCATTCCTTTGATGACTAAGAACAAAGATAAATGAACGTATAAAACAGCTTAGAATGTTCAAAACACTGACAATTTAAAGCATGTCGTTACTATTTGCATATGTTTACTATCAGTATATTTCAACTTTTTCAAAATATACCATTAAAGAAGATAATCTATCATATTTTCCCTGTTATGGGACTTTATGTAAAGTTCTTCAGAAAAGGTACTCGACCATAAATCAAACAAATGAAAGTATAAAAAGCGGTCTTGGTCTAGTAACAGAAAATAACAACTGTCACTCTCGACGAGCAGCAGACTTCGTACGGGGCTGGCTCGCACCCGAATTTAAAAACCCTGCCCAGTGTGTACTCGGGTGCCCCGGGTGGTTTATACAACCGACAACGCTGGATGAGGGTGGTGAAGGCCAGGAAGACCTCCATCCTTGCGACGAATTCCCCCAAACATCGTCGTCTGCCCATGGAGAAGACGATCACTTGCTCGGCCTTGGCCCTGTCCACCTGGCCGTTGTCCAGGAAACGCTCTGGTCGGAACTTCTCGGGGTCTCCCCACGTTTCCTTGTCATGGAGGATGGAAAAGAGGTTGACCAGAACCACTGTCCCCTTAGGAACATCGTAGCCTTGTATTGTCGTGTCGCGGGTTGTGGCGTGAGGCAAAGCAAAGGGAACGGGACAGCTGAAGCGAAGCACTTCATAGATGGTGGCCTCCACCAAGGGTAGACGGGAACGGTCAGCGAGAGACGGGTAGCGGGATTGACCGACCACGTCTTCTATTTCTTGAAATACTTTCTCCTGTGTCTCGGGGTGAGCTGCCATGAGCAGAACACACCAGTCAAAGAATGTTGACACTGTCATGACACCAGCTCCAAAAATAGTATCAAGACTTTCGATGACCCTCCTTCTGTCCAGCCCGACTTCTTTTTCCTTCTCAGACAAATGGTTGGCTGCGTGGATCAGACCATCGGTGATGTCACGACGATTTTCTTCATCGAACGTTTTTTCATGCTCTTCGACCTTCTTTATTCTGTAAGAATATAACGATTGTAAGACTTTTCGGAAGTCGAGAATTTTCCAGGGGAGGATGTGCCGTATCCACGGCATAACATCAACAGGATTTCCAGCTTCAGTGAACTTTGCAAACTCTCGGTTATTTCTCAGAGCAGCCGAGAAATCTGGATCTTCTCGAATATTCTTGTTTCGACCATAGCAAAGCTGATACATCATGCTACAAGCTGCCATGGTGACAATATCGCAGACACGAAAAGGTTCGTTTCCATGAGCAACAAAGTCTTCAACGACAGTGATGGCCTCTGACACAACAATGTCTTCAATGGGATTGTTTCTTGCGTTAGTAAATGCGTACAGGACATTACTGAGAAGTTTCCTGTGAGCCTTCCAGACGGGTCCGAAGGCCGAGAATCCCAAGTTCCTGCCCTCGTTGAGCAGAGTCGCAGTCGTAAACGGTGGTCTGGCCGAAAAGTCGTCGCCTTTGGTTACAAGAGCTTCCTTGATGGGGTCTTTCCCATTGACGATGATGGCAGAAAAACTGCCCAGTTTGATGCTGAATACATCGCCGTACATTTTTCGCAGAGAAGCAAAAGTGAACAGAGGCGCTTCCCCAAGGAACGGGAGGTAACCTACAACAGGTAAGTTCCAGGGACCAGGCGGCAGTTTGTGGTGTCGTTTTTTCAGGTAGTTGACGAATTTGGCAGTGACCAGAGTCAAAATAAATACTGCTGCCGCGACCTGCAAAAAAGATCAGACCTATGCAAATTAAATGACTATTTAAGGAACAAATAAAATAATCTCCGTCTCTCTACACATTCTGAGTCTCTCCATTTCTTCTTCGCAAAATCTTCCACATGAAAATATTGTGTGTGTGTGTGTGGTATGGATGGATAATGATGTCTACTTCTATCCAAAAACTAACTCTGTATCAAGTCCAAGCCCTGTAAACTGGTGTGATGTGGAAAGAAAGAAAAAACTCTCAGCGTGTCCGAGGTGAGGTTCGAACCAGGGACGCTCAATAATCACTATTCATAAGGCTTTTGAGCCAAACCAAAAGCAAATAAAGTCTCCTTGTTGGACCAACTTGTGACAAAGTTATCAGCTACTAGAACTTCTGCCATAATTACTGTCATTTTGACACAACATACATTAATATTAAAAACTGTAGACTTCATAGTTTAAATCTCTCGATGGCACAAACAGAAAATAAGAGAGAGAGTAAGATTCAAAAAAGGAAAATAACGAGAAATCATCAGCTAATACCTTGATTTCTGACGAAAGGTTGACAATTCTGGATGTGAGGCCGACCACCATTTTTACAGTTTTCTATTTTCTCGCCTGTGTTGTTGTCGATGAAAGATAAAAACACTCAGACTGCCAAACAGACACCCGGATGAAGTACACTTTCTTGTACCCACAAAATGAACTCCCCTCAAACCTCTGTGTTCACACCTGCTGTGAGCTTTGAGCGACAACTTGAGAGACTATGGATATCGTCTTGCTTCCTACTTTTATACCTGCGGCTGCCGGAATATTTATTCAGAGGATAAACTGAATTTAAGAGGTTAACGGTTTCTAGGGGGAGAGTCTATTTATAGCCGCGTTACACGTTTTGAACTGGAGGCCATATGAGCAAATAAAAAAAAAAACCTGCGTTACACATTTTGACCCTAGGTTATTTAAGCTGCTGGTGTTATTCTTAATCGAGGTCGGTGCGACTGTACTACATGGTTTTTGACCTTTGGCATCAAAGCTTTTGTAAACATAGTTCGGAGCTTGAAGTGCGCACTTCTCGTTCAGTGCTAGCTGAGACAACTGTATATTTAGTGTTAGCCGAGACAGCTGTATAGTTCTTGTTAGCTGAAACAACTGTATATTCAGTGCTAGCCGAGACAGCAGATTTGTCATAAAGCAGCGATCGCCACTTAGTTCACATTCTGTCACAAGCTCCATCGACCATATCAGTTTAGGTCAACATAACCCGTATGCGACCTCAGACTGAACAACAAGTTATAGTTAGACACGCACATGGAAAAACACGGTGTCAAACCAGTCTCCTCAGCTGTCTTCTTCCAGAACATCACTTTAATTGGTTGGGTAATAAGGCTGCTGGAATTTCTTTAATTGGTTGGCTAACTAGCTGGTAGAATTATCATTTTTTCCCTACTTTCCAGTGTCAAGTTGTGGTGTGTGGCATTCAGTGTATTTTCAGTCTTCACACAATCAATTTTGTACAGCAGCCTTTCTGAGGTGATGTCCACTATCGTCTTCGATGGTTGAATCCATGTGTTGCCTGGTCTGGTGAGTGTCTGAGTGTCTGAGTGTCTGTCAGGCCTTCTGACTGTTACCACTGCCATTACACTATGCGGTGCTGCTTTATTATCCAGTTTTCCACGGTAGTCTTTATTTTCCTACTGACCTTGCTGGTATAGTCTTGTTTTTTATCTTTGGTCACCATCATACCCTACCCTAGTCACAAAATATTATGTTGGGAGTAACCACACGTGCATGGATTTACTACAGCAAGATCATCATAGCTGCACGAGTTAGTACATTATCCAGATGATTGCATATGTTTACATCAGACACTAGTGGAAAACATGTTGTAACTACTCTTTCTCTTACATCAGACAGTAGGTCAGCTACATTTGTTCTGACATCAGACAGTAAGGGAATAGAGGCCATTGTAACTGTCCTCGTTCTTACATCAGACACTAACGGGAAAACCGGAGCTTACAATGACACTTGTTTTGACATCAACCAATAACAGAAAAATAGTCATTGCTATTGCAGATGAAAATAAAGAGAAGGAGGAGAACTTTATTATATATTTTCCCACTTTGAAGTAGACTCAAGGTGTGGTACAGAAAGAAAAAAAATAAATTAAAAATAAGCAGAACAAACAACTTGTCAACAAACAAATATACAGAGACACAGAAACACAACATGAAAAAGAGAAGGATCCCGCAATCAAGGAAGTAGGCAATCTTGTTCTTATGAATGTTTATGTCTTCTTCAGATTGCGGGAAAGCGAATAACAGTCGGACTTTCAGGTTTGGTTCTCCATGAACTAGAAACACATTCAGTCGTAATGTGAATTTTATAAGAGAAGCGTACAGGATGTTAGACAAATATTTTAATATATGTTTACTTCAATATATATATACATGTGTATGCTGTATACACTCCTACAAAATACATCTGCTGTATCATAAGTCAGAAACTAGAGTAATCCTGTGGTATAAAATTAGTGTTTACATGAACACGTGCTGTAATATAAAAATTTCGACTACAGATACGTAAAAAAAAGTAAAACTGTCTTCTACCTTCATTAATCATTATAACACTTCATAAAGACTATTAATGTACTTTCAAACTACTTTATTTGATATATATATTCAGTGAATTACAACACTGGGCACGTTTTCAGTGGCATACGCCTTACACGATAACAAGGGAGCAACACACTATTTAACTTTCATACATGATTTCTAAAACAAGCTTTAAGTTAAAAGAAAGTAAATGGTGCTAATCTCGATGATGATGATGATCCCAATTCTGGTTTTTGGTGTTTCTGTCCAGCCGCTCTTACATCTTATATATTTCCACTAAAGTCAATCACAACATCTGAGAACATTGTAAAGAGAACGGTACCCATTAACAAAGAACATTATTCAAGTTACTCTCTTCGAGCAGCGCACACTTCGTACGGTTCTGGGTCACAACCAAGTCTGAACACTCTCCCCAGTGTGTACTCGGGTGCCCCGGGTGGCTTGTACAGTCGACAGCGTTGGATGAGGGTGGTGAAGGCCAGGAAGACCTCCATCCGCGCCAGATACTCGCCGACACATCGTCGTCTGCCCAGAGCGAAGACGATGACTTGCTCGGTCTTGGCCTTGTCCAGCTGACCGTTGTCCAACAGGAAACGCTCTGGTCGGAACTTCTCGGGGTCTCCCCACGTTTTCTGATCATGGAAAACGGAATAGAGGTTGACCAGAACCACTGTTCCTTCAGGAACATCGTAGCCTTGTACAGTCGTGTCGCAGATTGTGGCGTGAGGCAAAGCTAACGGAACTGGACAGCTAAATCGAAAAATTTCATAGATGGTGGCCTCAACCATGGGTAGACGGGAACGGTCAGCGAGACACGGGTAGCGGGATTGACCGACAACGTCCTCTATCTCTTGGAATACTTTCTCCTGGATTTCGGGGAAAGCCGCCATGAGCAGAACACTCCAATCAAGAAATGAAGCAATTGTGCTGCCACCGGCTCCAAAAATTGTATCAATGCTTTCAATGACTCGAGTACTGTCCAGCCCCACAGCTTTGTCCTCATCTGACAGATGATTGGCTGCATGGAGCAGTCCATCAGTGATGTCCCGAAGATGCTCCTCATCAAATGTTTTCTTGTGCTCTTCCACCTTCTTTGTTCTCTTGACACCTGCCGCGCCTGTGATTTCTAGAAAGGTGCTGACCTTCCATGGCATGATGTACCGGAGCCACGGCATCACGTCCACGGGATTCCCTGTGCTGGTGAATTCTCTAAATTTCTGGCCATTTTTCAGAGTACTAGCGAAGTCTGGATCTTCTCGAATGTTTTTGTTTCGTCCATAACAAAGCTGGTAAATCAAACTAGACGCTGCCATGGTGATAGCGTCGGAAGGCTGAAAAGGTTTGTTTCCGTGGGCAGCAAACTCCTCAACAACAGTGATGGCCTCCGACACAATGATGTCCTCAATGGGATTATTTCTCGCATTACTAAAGGCATACATGACATTGCTAACAATTTTGCGGTGAGCTTTCCAGATGGGTCCGAAGGCCGCAAATCCAAAATTCCTGCCCTCATTCAGGAGTCTGGCGGTGGTGAACGGTGGTCTGGCGGAAAAGTCGTCTCCCTTGGTTACAAGAGCTTCTTTGATGGCGTCCATCCCGTTGAGTACGATGGCCGGGAAGCTGCCCATTTGGATGCTGAACACATCTCCGTAAATGTTCCGCAGAGAAGAAAAGGCAACTGTGGGGTGCTTCCCTATGAACGGGAGGTAACCCACTAAGGGCAAGTTCCTGGGGCCAGGCGGCAGCTTGTAGCGTCCCTTGCTTAATGAGCTCATTAACTTCACAGCAACGAGTGTTACAGCAAACACTACCGCTGTCACCTGCAAAGGTCAGACAGGAACATCTTAGATGAATACTGACGCAAACTATTATCCCTGTCATCGGTCCTCTGTTTTATTTATATTAGTGTGTGTTTGTCTAAATGTCTTCAAATATTTCTCATTTTCAATATTTTTTTTTTATGAAAACAGCAATATTCTCTGTGGTTTTCAAAAGACTTTTGCTTTCGCTATTCCATAGCGCAAGAGATCATATTGAGTCTGTAGTCTGTAGTCTGTGGTCTGTATTCAGGTAACATTGCACCAGACATCGCAGGTGTTGCATAAACCTGTAGCAACAACCTGCACCCAGTCAGACAGTGCAGGTGTACCGACTAGGTACACGGCTCCTTAACACCTATCTTGGATAATGTGGCTTACATTTTAAGTATTCTGTGCACAAAGTGTCAAAAACAAACTCTCAGCGTCCAATTTAACAGATGGAAATGTTTTCTCGATGACTATATATATACATTGCTTCCAACGAGAATTTTCGTAAAAATTGTGTGCTGTCTTACAACTATCAACCATGAGCAGGTTCGGTGTCATTTCTGGAGTGACAGCACCGAATGTATGAACATGTTTAGTCTAGTAATATATTAACTATTTGTCAATAAAGATCAAAAAAGAAACAAGCAGAAGAAAAAGGCAAAGAATGATAATAATAACAAGGAGAAGAAAAAGAAGAAGAAGATGGCGATAATACGATACCTTGACTTCTCTGGAGACATTCCAGATGCTGCTCTCAAAGCCAACCACCATTTTCACGGGCTTCTGTGTTTGTACCTTTGTTGGTGTCGACGAAGGACAGAACAACAAGCGTGCAGTCTCGGTCTGAGCGATTGACACTCGCAGGAACCTTATATAAGTCTGACCTGACCTACAAACAACAGCGATGTGTGCTAACTGGGTCACGCTTCACCGTTACCTTCCTCCCTTCTTCTCTCGCGGAGAGCTGTGAGTGACAGCTGAATGTTACTGTTACCATCTAACAATGTAGACTGCAACTACATGACATACAAAAGACAATCTTCTGACCTTAGGGCCATTGTCAGTGGCGTAGGAACCAGGGGTCAGCGGGGGCAGCCGCCCCCCCAAGGAAAATACAGGGGGGGCAGGAATATCCTTTTGCCCCCCCAATATTTGAGACGTAATTCCTCACAAAGAGCAAAGAACTGAAGAAAGGTAGGGGAACGTAGAGAGGAGACGGTCATCACCGTCACAAAAGCGGGCCCTGAGGCAAGTGAAGGCTCTAACACCTCTGACGATCAGATCGAGGACAGTCCGTTGGTCTTGTTTGCCATGCTAATTGCAGGCTGTGTTGAAGCCTGAGTGAAGAAAGCAGCCGGACAGTACATCGGTACATCGAGTGTGGTCTCCCTCCCCCCTCCCCCATAATGCGACGCCTTTTCTTTGGCGGTTTTCGTTTGACCAACAGAAAACATCCCCCACCCACTCGCTGTCACCCACGGTGTGTGACCGAGTGTGACTGCGTGGCCTGTGCATGCGCGCATGTGTACATAGGTGTGTGCGCGCTGGTGTATATGTGCAGAGCTGGAATGTTGATCGTTGGTGTCACGGGGGTTTGGTGTTTTCTTTTTTAGGTATAATGTTTGGTAGTGTATTTTGTAATAGAGGTACTGGAAGGGCTGACCAGTAGGTAACATGGGAGACGGGGGGATTGCTCTTGGCCGGAAGGGTTAGTGAGAAAGATGTTAAGCGAGATCGATAAGCTTTTGAAACTGTATCTTACTATCCCAGTTACCACGGCAACTGCAGAACGCAGTTTTTCTGCCTTAAAACGAACAAAAACATACCTGAAAAGTTCCATGACACAAACGCGCTTGAATAACTGTTTCATTATGCATGTATTTAAAGAGAGGGTTGATCTGCTTAATCTGGACGAGATTGCAATGGAGTTCATTAATAGAAATCACCGAAGACACAGTTTTTTTGGCACACTGACTTGCCAACCTTGATTAATATGATTTATATGATTATAACGTTTATCACATTTCTTGTGAATGCCTTAGCCGGGGAGTCATTCTTTAATTTGTTTTTTCTTATTTAATGCTGCTTTGCCTTTTAACAATAAAGCAGCGTGTTGTGATGCTACCACTGTGTACGTGCGTGCTCTACCCCCCCCCCCCATCCTTTTTTACGTAATGTGCGAGTGCGAACGCCGTTCACTGTCAGCAGGCAGTTTGCTCCCCCAAAGCCGAACATCTTCCTACGCCACTGCTTACGAAAGCAGTCCGTAAACTTGGCAGAATTTTTTTAACTTAAAAACTTAGTAGAAAAACTAAGAAGCTCCGATCTTCGTCAAACTAGCCAGCTTTGGCTACAACATGGAACTTGTACTGGGCAACAACGACTGCCAGAAGGAGACAAAAATGTGTCCTGACGACTCGTGGACAGCACGAAGTTCAAGCACTCGCAGTCCTGATGACAGTCGAGGAGAGAAGCAACAACTTTCTGACACAAGTTACAAACCTCTGAGCTCAAAATTCCAAGTGCAATGAAGCCAAAGCAAGTCTGTTGGTAATCTTTGCCCTGCCTCGCACCAGTCGTATGGAGATCCACTGTGGAGGATGGGGTTGCCGTGGAGTATTAGAGGTAATGTTAGGGTGCAGGCGTCTCATTGTTAGTCATCCTGAGCACGCGTTTATCAGGACTAACGCTCAGACACTGAATATCTTACCAGTCGGTGTAGATGATCGAGTAGCCTAATTACCGCGCAGAACCAGTGTTCGATTCCCGCCTGTCTGAGACAGTGAAGTTTTCTTCCCTCTGTGTGTTCCTCCCGCTTTCCCCCAAACACACCCCACCCCAACAACAGCAACTCTTGCTTTAACGCATAACTCTTGTTGACGAGTGCAGCACACAGTAAATAAATATTGTCATAACCATGAAAAATTTACATGACTGGTACTTACATCTGAACAAGAAAAGTAGCGATGGAAATTCATTTGTAAGGATCTGCGTGCGTGCGTGTTCGCTTGCTAGACAACAGGTAACTTTGCATTAATGCCCAGAACAGGCAGGAGTCTGGGTGGCGACTCACATTCTAGGCACGACAAAGTTGTCCCGCTGGTCGTGAATCATTTCCCCCTTGTCTGTCCACCCTACCCCCCTTAGCAGACTCCCCGTCGCGTGACTCCTGGCGTCGGTGACGTCACCCATCCGGAAATATAGGAACTGTCAGGACAGCCATGTTGCTTATCTTCCTTCTTTGTCTCCTCGTCAAGTGGCAGTCCACAGACATTATCACACAAGATGATGTTGACATGACATTTAAAGGTTTGATGCAGACTGAATATCAGCTGGACCGTTTTCATTCATCCTTAATTTAGTATTTCACCACTCCATGAACACTAATCACTCTCGTGCCTTTATGTCAAAAGTTTAGACATTGTTTTCTTTTTTTCCTTTTTTTTTTTTTTTGTTGTTGTTGTTGTCTGTTTGGCCAAGAGTGTTGATGCACAAAAAATTATTTTTAACTACAAAAGTTCCAATTTTAAATAATCATTATGTTAAAATTAAAATAATACAAGATATGTAAGTTGCAAAGTCTTTCAGTGGATTAGTAGCAACAACCTCTACCGACAGGACGCCAGATATGACTCCACTTCATGATTTGAGAAATCTGTTTGATCAGACGTTTAAACAAAGAAAGTAATAATAAATGAGATTGAGGTATGTCACAAACCTGCTGCGCTATATTTTTTAATGTTTTTTTTTTGGAGCTAGGAAGGAGACAGGGAAAAAGTAACTGGAAGGGGGAGGTTGAAAGACAGCAATTACTGTCTGAGTGCGCGCCACACAGGGATGGCCGGCCGGGCTTTGTTTTTTTGTTGT
>SRHC01001601.1:434903-466588 GCA_004794325.1 Pomacea maculata
TCTTTGTTGATTGTTCGGTGAGCGTGTGTTTAATGTTTGAAGAATGTTAGTTAAGTTTTGAACTTGCCATTTAGCTAAAGACTTTTTTTCTCCAGGTTTTTGTGGGTTTTTTTTTTTTTTTTTCTCACTTTTGTTGTTTGATCTTCGCTTATTCATCGTATCCGCCTCGGGCTCACCAACCAGAGCTGAATTAGAAATAACTTCAGGAAGAGCATCGGTGTCAGTGGAAACTTTGTGTTACTTTCAAGTGGACATATTTGTGTTACTTAGAAGTGGAAACTTTGTGTTATATTCAAGTGGAGACTTGGTGTCATTTTCAACTGGAGATTTTTTTTTAGGGGGGAGGGGGAATTGAATGGTCGGAAGGAACATAAGATGTGTTGTGACAGTGGAAGTGTTCGGACTGTGGGTTCGGAAATTTGGAAAGGTGAAAAGTTCAAGTGTTTATACCTTTAAATTAAAAACTGCGGTTGCTGGTGATCCCACAGGGACCCACGGGGCCCTCGCTGCTCATTTGTCACTCCGATCACGTGACCCACCCGCCACGCTCCGCCTCGCACCGTTGCGTTAACAACCCTTGTGCGCATGCCCGACCTCACCCAGCTTTGTTGAGCGGGTGGCAGGGCCATCGAATAGCCATTACTGATCATTACCCATAATTTGTCACCAAGAGGCTAGCTGGGTGGGAGTACGGAAAAGAAGGTAATAAAAGAAAAAAAAAGAAAAAAAAAGGTGTGTTGGGGACGGGATCTGATCTCACGGCTACCGACAACTTATAACTTCAAAGAAAGTCGTTTCCTTGTTGTCCTAACGATGGCGCTGTCAAAGAGGTACTTGGTTTAGAAAAAATCCCGAGACTAAGCTAAACATTTGTTGTTTATCTCGCCTACTGGTTGCTAAAGAAAGGAAAGGGTGCTGAACTTTGAAACATTGTCTGACGGGAAAACAGTTCCAGTCTCGACCCTGGCAGTTCCCATTCCTCTCAGATTTTATCTCATCGAATGTCTCGCTTCAACAAAGGCTTCATGACCAGCCGGCCAATTTCCGGTAAGTGGATTATGACAGTGCTATCTTAGGAAATAACGATGATGATACATTGAGTGGGCTAACTGTGAGTGGTTTACTGGCTCTAGGCTCCTAGAAGAGCTTTTTCTTGTCACTGGGCCAAGCGAACGTGGAACTGAGAGCTGCTATGAAGTAGTAAGCACAAGGCTTTATATCAGTTTCATAAGGCTTGATGCAATTTATATCAGCTGCAGTTAATTCTTTTCCGAACTGAAAAGGACGAAATGAATGTGTCTGCCCTGTGACTTATATGTCCTGCATGTCTCCTTTACAAACATTTCGGAACATCTGACTGCAAAAGTTCGACAGCCACAAAGAAATCGCAAACGTCTCACTTTCGAAGAGGCCAACGATCTGTGATATCATTTGTTTTAAATCGGAGAGGGAATCAACACCACGATGGCCAAACAATAAGGAAAGTGGAGAAGAGAATACCGAAGAAGAGGAAAGATACAGGGAGGAGGATACATGGAAAGTGTGGACAGCGCTGGTGTGATTAACTCCCCATGGGGCTTTGAGGAACCGTGAAAAATGGACAGAACTGGTGGCGAGGTCACCGTTGGTCAACGAGCATGAAAGCTGGGGGTCACATGACAGTGATTTGTCACTGGCCACCTTACAAACTCAGCTTCATCTCCATGTTCCGGTGAGATGGTCGAGGAACTCGGGAAAATGTGCTTCTGGGGAAGAGATGGAGATGAGAAATGATGTTACAAAACCAGATGCGTAGGTAGAAATAGTAGGTTGCCATGAGAACGCTGCGGTAGGTAGAAGTGGTATTCGAATATTAACGTCTCTGTGGTAGACCTGTAAGTCCAGATGTAACTGTGCTTTCAACATGATCATAGACTTACAAAATGGTGGAAGCAGCACACACACACACACAAACCCACTTATCTTTTTAGTCTTCTTTGTCCTCCTAGTGCCGCAACCATACCACCCCAGCGGATCCGGTTCTGGGCCGAGGATCGATCTCCTCCTGGTCTGTCTCCAAACCCTGCGTTTCATCTGTGGGTTTAAGTCCAGAACTTGTCTCGTTAAACTCGGTGTCAAATTGCAATAAAATCAAATTGTCAACCGTACACTGCAGTCTATGCAAAAACTGATTAAATACATTTTTTACTAAAAACAAGGATATCGGCCGGCAGCTCTTCCTTGCGATGTAAGCACGGACACCTCGTGTCGCGTAGTCACTGGGTCAGTGGAACTTATTCTCTCCCTTGTCTTGCTTGTGTCTTGCCGTCCACACAAAGTCCTCGACATTATGGGATAGCAATTGTCATGAACTGTGGAGGACCGGCCATCTTGTCACTTATTTCTTGTTGGTGTTCTTTGTAGGGTACTGTAGTCCATTTTCGATGTCCTCCATTGGCTGGGCAGGCAACTCTGACCACGCGTACAATGATGTCTGGAGGGGAGAGGATCGGGTAGGTTGTTGCCGTCTGTCACTCCGATCTTGTTCACTCCATTGAGTATGACGTGTGTGTTCCTGGCAGTTGGAGGTACCTAGGGGGACAGTAGCAGGGTGTTTGTGGTCCGTCGTGCACTAGTCATCTTCGTTAACAGCAGCCTCGTTGTCGATGACGTCACCGGTTCTGGGGCATGTGCGTCTCGGTTCAGCGGATTTGTTCATTGTTGTAAACGGCGAACTTGACTTCTTCACGAACTTTAGACACGTTGTTTGGTAACGGCTGTATAGCCTGGTGGCTACCGACGAGGTCTGAAGACTGAAAGGTGGTGTGTTCAAATCGAGTGAGTGAGTGAGTGAGTGAGTGACAACACTGGTCACGTTTTCAATGGCATACGCCTTAAATGATAGCAATGGAGCCAGACACTATTTAACTTTCATACATGATTTATAAAACAAGCTTTAAGTTACAAGAAAGTAAATAATGTTCATCTCGACGATGATGATCCAAATTTTTGTTTTTGGTGTTTCTGTCAAGCCCCTCTTACATTGTAAAGAGTGAGTGAGTGAGTGAGTGAGTTTTTTAGTGAATTACAACACTGGTCACGTTTTCAATGGCATACGCCTTAAATGATAGCAATGGAGCCAGACACTATTTAACTTTCATACATGATTTATAAAACAAGCTTTAAGTTACAAGAAAGTAAATAATGTTCATCTCGACGATGATGATCCAAATTTTTGTTTTTGGTGTTTCTGTCAAGCCCCTCTTACATTGTAAAGAGAACGGTACCCATTAACAAAGAACATTATTCAAGTTACTCTCTTCGAGCAGCGCACACTTCGTACGGTTCTGGGTCACAACCAAGTCTGAACACTCTCCCCAGTGTGTACTCGGGTGTCCCGGGTGGCTTGTACAGTCGACAGCGTTGGATGAGGGTAGTGAATGCCAGGAAGACCTCCATCCGTGCCAGATACTCGCCGACACATCGTCGTCTACCCAGAGAGAAGGCGATGACTTGCTCGGTCTTGGCCTTGTCCAGCTGACCGTTGTCCAACAGGAAACGCTCTGGTCGGAACTTCTCGGGGTCTCCCCACGTGTCCTGATCATGGAAAACGGAATAGAGGTTGACCAGAACCACTGTTCCTTCAGGAACATCGTAGCCTTGTACAGTCGTGTCGCAAGTTGTGGCGTGAGGCAAAGCAAAAGGAACTGGACAGCTAAATCGAAAAATTTCATAGATGGTGGCCTCAACCATGGGTAGACGGGAACGGTCAGCGAGACACGGGTAGCGGGATTGACAGACAACGTCCTCTATCTCTTGGAATACTTTCTCCTGGGTTTGGGGAAAAGCCGCCATGAGCAGAACACTCCAATCAAGAAATGAAGCAATTGTGCTGCCACCGGCTCCAAAAATTGTATCAATGCTTTCAATGACTCGAGTACTGTCCAGCCCCACAGCTTTGTCCTCATCTGACAGATGATTGGCTGCATGGAGCAGTCCATCAGTGATGTCCCGAAGATGCTCCTCATCGAATGTTTTCTTGTGCTCTTCCACCTTCTTTGTTCTCCTGACAAGGGATGCACCTGTGATTTCTAGAAAGGTGCTGACCTTCCATGGCATGATGTACCGGAGCCACGGCATCACGTCCACGGGATTCCCTGTGCTGGTGAATTCTCTAAACTTTTGGCCATTTTTCAGAGTACTAGCGAAGTCTGGATCTTCTCGAATGTTTGTGTTTCGTCCATAACAAAGCTGGTAGATCAAACTAGACGCTGCCATGGTGACAGCGTCGGAAGGCTGAAAAGATTTGTTTCCGTGAGCAACGAACTCCTCAACAACAGTGATGGCCTCCGACACAATGATGTCCTCAATGGGGTTATTTCTGGCGTTACTAAAGGCATACATGACATTGCTAACAATTTTGCGGTGAGCTTTCCAGATGGGACCGAAGGCCGCAAATCCAAAATTCCTGCCCTCATTCAGGAGTCTGGCGGTGGTGAACGGTGGTCTGGCGGAAAAGTCGTCTCCCTTGGTTACAAGAGCTTCTTTGATGGCATCCATCCCGTTGAGTACGATGGCCGGGAAGCTGCCCATTTGGATGCTGAACACATCTCCGTAAATTCGCCGCAGAGAAGAAAAGACAACTGTGGGGTGCTTCCCAAGGAACGGGAGGTAACCCACTAAGGGCAAGTTCCTGGGGCCAGGCGGCAGCTTGTAGCGTCCCTTGCTTAATGAGCTCATTAACTTCACAGCAACGAGTGTTACAGCAAACACTGCCGCTGTCACCTGCAAAGGTCAGACAGGAACATCTTAGATGAATACTGACGCAAACTATTATCCCTGTCATCGGACCTCTGTTTTGTTTATTTTAGTGTTAGTTTGTCTTCAAATATTTCACATTTTCAATATTTTTTTTATGAAAACAGCAATATTCTCTGTGGTTTTCAAAAGACTTTTGCTTTGGCTATTCCATAGGGCAAGATATCATATTGAGTCTGTAGTCTGTAGTCTGTGGTCTGTATTCAGGTAACATTGCACCAGACATCGCAGGTGTTGCATAAACCTGTAGCAACAACCTGCACCCAGTCAGACAGTGCAGGTGTACCGACTAGGTACACGGCTCCTTAACACCTATCTTGGATAATGTGGCTTACATTTTAAGTATTCTGTGCACAAAGTGTCAAAAACTAACTCTCAGCGTCCAGTTTAACAGATGGAAATGTTTTCTCGATGAATATTTATATGCACTGCTTCCTACGAACCACAGGAGTGACTATTATGATCTGTCTTACAACTATCAACCATGAACAGGTTCAGTGTCGTTTGTGGAATAACAACACCGAATGTGTGAATTTGTTTAGAATAGCAATATATTAACTATTTGTCAATAAAGATGAAAACGGGAAAAATGCAGAAGAAAAAGGCAAAGAATGATAATGATGACAAGGATAAAAAAATGAAGAAGAATATGGCTATGAGAAACGGCAATAACACTTACCTTGACTTCTCTGGAAAGACTCCAGATGCTGCTCTCAAAGCCGACCACCATTTTCACGGGCTTCTGTGTTTGTACCTTTGTTAGTGTCTACGAAAGACAGAACAACAAGCGTGCAGTCTCGGTCTGAGCGAATGACACTTGCAGGAACCTTATGTAAGTCTGACCTGACCTACAAACAACAGCGATGTGTGCTAGCAATCTGGGTCACGCTTCACCGACTGCCACTTTCCTCCCTTCTTCTCTCGCGGAGAGCTGTGAGTGACAGCTGAATGTTGCTGTTGCCATGTATCAATGTAGACTGCAACTACATGACATACAAAACACAATCTTCTGACCTTAGGCCCATTGTGTAACACATCTGTCGTGTGGGTTTGGTCTGTAGACAGATAAGCTAGAGAGTTCATGCAGGTTCCATGTCTGTAACCCGCAGCCTTGACCTTGTCTATTTTTGCCACGTTCCACGTGTGACGTCATTGGGGTGGACCTGGAATCTTTGTTTCTTAGTGGATGAGAGATACCGCTTGTCGACCACTCTCTTACATGGGATGTGAGAGTTTTAGATAGATACTGAATAGGATTTTATAAACCGTCATAATTTCATAAAGTGTCAACAGGATCTGCATCTTCCCTAACATACTTTTTGTTTCACCATGGCAGAGCTGGTGCATCATGCTAGCTTGCCATGGTGACTAGGTCAGATAAGGCTGGGAAGATTCGTATCCATAAGCAAGGTGCTCTTCAACAACAGTCTCTGACCAGAATTGTACCATTATTTTGCCAATATTGTACTGATTAACATTGTAGCAAAATTTTGGCAG
This sequence comes from Pomacea maculata, assembly GCA_004794325.1. Lineage (NCBI taxonomy): Eukaryota > Metazoa > Mollusca > Gastropoda > Architaenioglossa > Ampullariidae > Pomacea > Pomacea maculata. Next base: position 441,198 of record SRHC01001601.1, read on the forward strand.
CATTAAATCCTGCATATATTCAACTTCTCGACCACGTCGGCTCAATATAAAATCGACTTTGCTCTTTGAGTATTGGGCCGATATAGTTGGATATGACCGTACTGAGATGACTGCGATGGGGGTTATATACAGGGCTCACGTGGGTCAGCATTGTACCATTGTGAGCGCAAATCCAGCATGGATCCAATGTCTCGTTATAAACTGACTTTGCACTTGTAAAGTTCAATATAGGGTCAAAAGCCCGGCCAAGTCAGGCCAGTAATGTGTGACCATGTGCTACTGGAGTGCTTCTCAAGAGAAGAAACTCTATATAAAGCTAGCTACAGAACCACCGGCTTGTTTAACCCTTTCAGTACAAGAACAGGTTGGCTTTAGACAATGCAAAAGAACAAACCTGTCCTTAAATAAAACCCTGCAGCAATGAGGAGATTTCTTCCACAGCGTTCACTGACTTTAAGAAGGCGTTTGACAGAGTCTTGTGTGAAGCTTTGTGACATGTTTAGTTTAGTTTAGTCCTTGTTACTCCTCGAGGAGCATAGGGCCACTTTGTGTCATATCGAGCTGACATTCCCTGTCAACGAATTGTTCACGAGGCGTCGAGTTAGAGCTCAAATAACACAGTGAATGGAGTGTTAGTGAATGGTGATCTCTGAACAACGGCAAGAGTGCAAGAGATCAACAGGTTCAAGTATGTTGGATGTACCCTGTCCAAAAATGGCAACTGGACGGCAGAAATCTCCATCATTACTACAATAAAGGCGGCAGCAATGGCCAGGCTAAGCAGTATTTAGCATAACAACACCATTAAATTTATGACCAAGTGCTGCTTTGCAAGTCTCTCATAATCCCTCTCCCACTTTACTGATACGACGAGAAATTTGAAAGATAAATAAATAGTAATGCAAGAAGATCAGGTGACTAAGACTGCGCGCGCGCACGTAATAACGAGCATATCTTTCTCTGAACAAAAGCAGCACAATCCTGTAAACAGGGTTTATCTCATCGGGACTTTCCACTTTCCTTTTTTAATCTATATTCTGGATTATTCGAGCTTAAAATAGGAATGACCAGATCATAGTAAAAGCTCTCGTGATCCTTGAGTTGCATGGCATAAATGAGTTACACATTCTGACCCTTGACACAAACGCACACGTAAGACGCATAATTAGAGAGCTTGTCTTGAGATACCCGCTGTCAGCACCAGATAACACCTGGTTAATGGCTGTTAGAGGGGATTGGCTGGTTACAATAAATCACACCTTAGAGAGTTTGCAAGTCTTCAGCAACAAAGAACCTTGTGTGTCCACGCAGCTCCCATGATTGCAACACATAGGTGATTGTCGATCTTGCAGGTTGTGTAATGCAGTAATCGGGGTGCAAAGTGCAAATGATATATTGTATGCAGCTGGATAAATTTCACTTAGCATGCGACCTGCCCCTACATTCTTGCGGCTCGGAATTAATAAAAACAAACAATTAGGACCAGCCACAATATCACCAATGATTGATATAATTAAAGCATAGAAAAACAGGAATAAAAGCGAAAACCCACTTGAAAGATCAACCAGATAAACTAACTAAACTGTGAGTGACAATGAAGATGTATCCAAAGCAGGCATTATTACAGAATTTCGGTTTTATTATTTACAGATATTGATGAATTCTAAGTGGACATCATTGCAGTTTGACGTTCATTAAAATTGAAGTGTACCATGTCCTTTGTCCTAGATTCCATATTATTTTAAAACATTTCCCTGTACCCACTCATGCACACACACACACACCCGATACAAGCACGCTCGGGCTTATCTATGTAAGGAAAAGTGTTACATCTGATACCCGGCTTGTGACATGCACCCGAACCTTTTTAAGATCGGGATGTTCCGCTTTCTTTATTTACTTTCGCGGTTGAAGTAAGAATGACTAGATTGGAGAGAATAAAAGGAGCTGAGCCGAAGACATCCTCTAGACATCCTCTAGACACCAGAGAAAGGTAGTGTATGACATTATATCAATTTATTTCACCATGATTTGATTAAATCATATTTTCACGTACTTTTGACTTGTGGAGTCCTGCTACAGAGTGCATTATGCTTCTCTATGAATACACGTTGCTGTTATGGTAGTTTTAACTGTTGACATTGCAGTTATTTGAACTATTTATAGGACTACATCGTTTCCGCGCTATGCATCGCAAGCTCGAGAAACATCACCCATCGCCGCACACACACACACACAAACACACGTACACTCAATCTTTCTTCCCATCTTTACACGAGTAGGAAACTATGACAATCGTGAAACAGGCGTTGCTTCATCATTACATTATTTATGGTGACAATTGCTATGTTGTCTGTTGTTAACTGCAGACTTGCTTGCTGTTAGTTTGTAGAAATGAAGCCACGCCAGGTTTCAATGAAAACCCTTGTCATGAAAGCAAAGAAAGGGGAGCTGAAATACGTAGGAGCTACCTGCAATCCGACTGCCAGATGGAAACAACATAAGCAAAGATTTCCACGAGGAAGAATTCTTTACGCTTTTTCGAGCAACATGAAAGCCCGTGAGAACAGCCTTTTGAAGAGTGCCAGACAGGGAACTCTTCAAAATAAACAGAAACGAAGCAACGCCCCCAAGAAACCGGGGGTTATTTACGGGATGATAAAAAGAAAGTCGACCATGAGGCGTCCTGTCACGAATGTCACAAGCTTCGTCGCCGACTTTCTTCGCTGCATTCTGTGGTAGTGAAGACAATGTCTACAACCTCGACAGCCCACATGGTCTACAAGAGTAAATAATTTCATATGACTGAGCTGTACTCAACACCCACGTCATGGTGACTATACAACCTCAACAATCAGAGACGTTAAAAACTAAACATTTAAAGGCTACTTTCATTTTCTCAAACTCAAAACTGTTCTTAAGAAGCTAATTTAGAAATGTTCTGCAAAAGTCCTTCCGATGTCATTTATGTGCTGCACTAATGAGTGCACAGAAAATGTGGTTCATACTGAAAGTCTGGCTTTAAGCAGTTTTGTCTTATTTAAAACAATTTTATTTGTATAATTTTCCATTAAAAATTCGTTCTGTGCACCATGTTTTTATAAAACTTACTATCTAAAAAGATTTTAGGCTTAGAGTTGTTTAAAATTAGGAATGTGTTGTGCAATAACTGTCCCCAGGTAATATCGTGGATACTGAAACATTTGTTAAATTTGCTCTTGTAGACTTTTAAATGAGAGGGAAGAATAAAAAGTTTTTCTCTTCCTAAGTTGTATGAGTATGAGTGTTCATTGCAGACTGACGAATACATTGCCATGCTGGATGCTGTAAAGGTTTTTTTCATTTTCGCTGGACCACAAATAGCACGATATAAAAGATGGCAGACAGACAGACAGACAGACACACAGACACACAGACACACAGACACACAGACACTTTAACTATGTCTCACATTCCGAGAGAATGTACAGGATCCGGAGACTGTCCTCAAGCCCACGATCCTCAAGGTCCACGCGTCACTACACGTGTCAAGACGAACAGACGGACAAGTTCAAAAGACAAGCACACACATAAGCAATTAATACAAATTTAATATTTATTTGAATGCCCAAATTACCATCTACACTACCTCTAATATGTTTTTAAAAAATTAAAAACTGCACCAGACATCTATTTCATTATTGTAATTAATAACAATAATAATAATAATAATAATCATCATCATCATCATCATCATCCGCATAAATTTACCAGCTAAAACAAATCATGACCCAAAAGAATTCTGGTTTATTATATATATTTTCTGGATTCATATTTTTTTACATAAATACATGCCCATAGAAATCAAACAGTACAAGCAGTACCTGAATAAACATCTGCTCATGAATCTCTTTGAAACACATGTTCCAAAATTATCTGATGTCACTATACACACTTTCAAGAGCGATTCAGACATTCAGACTATCTTGAAAGCTGGAAACTATTTCATAATGCGTTAGAAAATTGTCAACGTGACACGTTTTCAATATCATATACATTCATTTAAGTCAGTAGCAGCACTTCAGTTACTTTTGACCTGATTTAGAAAATCAAATTACAACTCAAAATGTCTTTAAAAAGTGAATGAATCAAAGTCCAGTGGCAACTCACATTGCTTCTGTTACTCTCTTCGAGCAGCGCACACTTCGTACACTTCCGGCTCACATGCAAGTCGAAATACTTTTCCCAGTGTATAATCGGGTGCCCCTGGTGGCTTGTACAGTCGACAGCGTTGGATGAGGGTGGTGAAGGCAAGGAAGACCTCCATGCGTGCAAGAAACTCACCGACACATCGTCGTCTGCCCAGGGAGAAGACGATCACTTGCTCAGCCTTGGCTTTGTCCAGCTGACCGTTGTCCAACAGGAAACGCTCTGGTCGGAACTTCTCGGGGTCTCCCCACGTTTCTTTATCATGGAGGACAGAATAGAGGTTGATCAGAACCACCGTTCCTTCAGGAACATCGTAGCCTTGTACAGTCGTGTCGCAGATTGTGGCGTGAGGCAAAGCCAATGGAACTAGACTACCGAAGCGAAACACTTCGTAGATGACAGCCTCTACCATGGGTAGACTGGAACGGTCAGTGAGGGACGGGTAGCGAGTTAGTCCAACAACGTTCTCTATCTCTTTGAATACCTTCTCCTGGACCTCGGGGAACGCTGCCATGAGAAGAACACTCCAGTCAAGGAAGGAAGACACTGTGCCCCCACCAGCTCCAAAAATAGTGTCCAGACTTTCAATGACCCGAGTGCTGTCCAGTCCGACGGCTTTCTCCTCTTTAGACAGATGGTTGGCTGCATGGAGCAGCCCATCAGTGATGTCCCGAAGATGGTTCTCATCAAATGTCTTTTTGTGTTCTTCAACCTTCTTTGTTCTCCTTTTGATCCCCGAATCTATGATTTCTAGAAACTTGCTGACTTTCCAAGGCATGATGTGACGGAGCCATGGCATGACATTAACGAGGTTCCCGGGACCATTGAACTTTCCAAACTCTTGGGCGTTAATCAGAGTGTTTTCAAAGTCTGGGTCTTCGCGAATATTTCTATGTCGGCCATAGCAAAGTTGGTAGATCATGCTCGACGCTGCCACGGTGATGGTCTCCCGTGGATAAAATGGTTTATTTCCATGAGCAACGAACTCATCGACAATGGTGTCGACCTCCGTAACTACAATGTCCTCAATAGGATTATTTCTGGCGTTGGTGAAGGCGTACATCACATGCCTGACAACTTTCCGGTGAGCTTTCCAGATGGGCCCAAAAGCCGCGAATCCGAAATTCCTGCCCTCGTTCAGTAGTTTAGCGGAGGTGAAAGCTGGTCTGGCCGAAAAATCATCGCCTCGCGTTACAAGAGCTTCTTTGATAGCATCCATCCCGTTGAGGACGATAGTAGGAAAGCTGCCCATGTTAATGCTGAACACATCGCCGTAGATGTCACGCAAGGACCCGAAGGTCAGGGCCGGAGCTTTGCCGAGGAAAGGGAGGTAACCCAGAAGAGGGACATTGCGGGGACCTGGGGGCAGGTTGTACTGCTTCTTGTTGAGAGAGGTGATCAGCTTGACGGCCGCAAGTGTGACAGCAAACACAGCCACCGTGGCCTGGAATACGAACAAATGGTCTAAAAAGAAAAGTCAGCAGAAAATGTTCAAGGAATAAGGGAGGGAAGTAGAGTCTGTGGGTGCTATTACTTGCTGCCCCACCCTCACTTTGTTTCTCTGGGTGGAGGAGAGGGAAAAGGTTATAGTTGGCTGACATGTCAAGCTATTTCAGACTCATACACTGGTGCAGCATACACAGATATATTACGTGCATCAGATGCGAACTTTGAACTCACGATTCTCACCAACACAAGTATTGCCAGTTCGTCACCGTCGAACTGTTATTTATTTACCTGGCAATAACAGTGCTATAATTATATTATCATTACGAGGTTTCAATTTTATGCTAAAGCATTTGCATGAGAAAAAGATGTTAATCAAACCTTCAGTATTTTAGCGCAGGTAATTATTCCATCTAAGCAAATACGATATTCGTCTTCAGCTTCTGTACATTGTGGACTAAATGAAGGAATGAAACAAAGAATACTTTACCTTGATTTCATTCAAATGGTTTGAAAATGTGCTCCCAAGATCTGCCATTTCAGTTCAAAACTCTTAGTATATTCAGGTTTCACAGATATCCTTAAAAATGCACTAGAGCCTCACTCACATATGTATATATGTCTTGAATCTTTCAAATGAATGCAGCCCGGGACACGACGTACTGATGACTACGTAGGATGTCAAACTGCGAATGAAAACTCGATGGGCAAAGATTATATATGATTAGAAGTACATTGTCATTTGTTTGCGACAGCAAGTTCATCCTTGACCTGTGGGTGGCTAGGAGAGCAAAGCATGTGACCTTTTAAAGGTACCATTTAAGTCTCTTGTTTTTCTGGGTCACATTCTGGCTCAAACGGCTTCTCCTTACCCTCTGTTCTCTCTCTCCCTCGTTCCCTCTTTTGCTGTCTTCATCTTTAATTCCCTCGTTAATGCTATCAAAAGCATAATCTTTCCCATGAAACGTATGAACCGTTTGACAGACTTTACTACAAAGAATTTTTTTTTAAATTGTGATATGATGTCGGGTTGTCTCTCTTGTACACTTGCATCTATTTCACACCCGCATAAGAGTATGTTGAATAGTAGACAAAAGTACTTGTAACAGCGCCTTAAACGATTTTGATGTTATCTTCTTTTAAACGACTAGATGTCCTGCCTAAAAACCCTTCATAACAAAGATTGCAATGGATATTAATGTACCCTTATGTACTGAGGGCAAAGCTGCAATCAGTAGTTTGTCATTAGCTTGACTGACAGCACGGAGTCTTCACATGTCTTCATAAAGTCTTGTCTTCAGTTATCCTGTGCAAGTGCAAGACATTTAATGTGATACTATTTCTACTGAAAACTTACAAACTGAGCTTACTGAAAAGGCTTATTGAATGAAACAATGCCATTTGTCTGTTATAAAAATCCACGAGTCTTAAGATTTATTCCTGAGTACACTCAGTCATTCCGGGTAGTCTGTGCGCTAGACTAAGTTGGATGAGGGCAGTGAAGGCCAAGACTTCCATGTGCCCCAGAAACTTTCCCTCACATCGTCGTCTGCCGAGAATGGATGTAAGGGAGGAGCAGCATGCCTGTGTAAAATAAACAAAAGCAGCAGGTTTGCTTATGTTTAGATTCATTGCTGTCTTGCTTTAGCTCCCTGTCAAAGCGAATGACTTCCCATGATTTGCTTTACATATACCTCTTTTACACAGCTATGGCCACAGAAAGAAAGAGTAGTGGGAAAGCTTGTATAGGACAGCGTGTATACAGGTGACAGTACTTTGTTCCCTCCACCCTGCACCCCTTCCGCCCTCGATCATACCTGGTCACGCAAGTGCGAAACAGACGACAACGGCGGTGACTTAATTAGTCCCCGAACTTGTTAGTATTCATAGCAGGCACAATTAAGTGTTTGCACCCGTTACCAAAAAGTGACTGATCCCGTAGGAAGGGAAGTAAAAACCTAGTTAATTGCCGCAAGGTGACTAGGCTCTTTGTTTCTCCATCGACATCCCCTCTCCAAGTGCCGCGATATGACTACAGTTTTTTTTTTCAAAACTTTAGTTTCGATCGAGTCCCATGCACTTTAACTATATAAGACAACGATGAATTGACAGAGGCCCTTCTCCTACCAAGCTCCATCAGCTTGGAACAGACCCTGAGCGTGTACAACGTACCTGTGTGTAGTCGTGTATGAGCGGGTTTTTTCTGTAGTAAAAGTGAGCGAATCCGTTCTATATGAAGTGCATGGTTGTTGGTGATTTACTTCTTTATATCATTTCTGCAAACGCTTTGAGAAAATCGTTGGAAAAGCGCTACTCTCATTATTATTGCGTACTTGACTCAGCAGACGACATACCAGTTTCTACAACCTACTTTGCGCATGCGCTAACACTTGGTGTCGACGGCTGCAAGGTGTGAAACAGAAGTTATTCGAATTGTGACCTGTGCGTTGCTTTTATTTTCCTTCAGCAGACGGACTGAATACTAATGTTAAGGTTCGTACCAAATATAGACGAAAGACTCCTGGTTATCACGGCCAAGTACAAAGTATTATTATGATTTTCAAATTGTCAAAATCGCAAATGGCTAAGTTCTCAAATACTCAACAGTGCAAACTACAAGAAAATCTATAATTTAAATTAAGGAAAGAAGCGTGTTTCTATATATTAACTGAAAAGCTGATGTCATGTTTTAATATAAACTAAACAGGGATCACATTAAACAACTTTCTAATTCTTTTAGGCACAAAATTTATTTGCAGGTTGAATTGCAAAGCAGCTTGACAACAGTCTGCAAAATCTTCCGACGTTTCGTTCTTTCCTTTTGAGTTCAAAGTTCTGAAAGCGAATTGCACCTTATTCAAGGAGATCTTGACGAGATTTTACTTGCCTAATTTAATCATTCAATATTAATTTGCATTAATAAAAGTTAATCGTGGAACATGAAGGAATGACACAGTGTTAATTAAACTTGCAATACTAGTCTCCCCTTAGCATTTCTTCGATAAGCTTGGCCATGATCATACAGTTGACAGTTGTAACCGAAACAGTAACAAAAAAAAATAATAATAATAATAATATTGCTGTGAACAGTACACACATATCACACTGCATCAGGTCGCACCTTTGTGTCAAGCCTCTCCACATCGACTATTCGGGTATCCCAAGATGGCGTGTACAGTCCCTAGTGTTGGATGAGAGTGGCGATGGTCAGGAGGACCTCCATACATCTCAGGTGTTCGTACAAACATCATCGTCTGCGCAATGAAAAGACGATTTCGGACTAGTGCATCTAACTGTACTAATCCCATGTGATTAAATGATTATTAGCGTTTTGCGTCGAATTATCAACTGATGCTAAATCATGAGGAGACACTCGATCTGACCCTCTAACTATGTCTCACATTCCGAGAGAATGTACAGGATCCGGAGACTGTCCTCAAGCCCACGATCCTCAAGGTCCATGCGTCACTACACGTGTCAAGACGAACAGACGGACATGTTCAAAAGACAAGCACACACATGAGCAACTAATACAAATTTAATATTTATAGGAACGCCCAAAGTATCGTCTACACTACCTCTAATCTGTGTAAAAAAAAAAAAAAATCTGCAACAGAAATGTATTTCATTAATGTGATTACTCCTCCTCCCTTCTCATCATCATCGTCATCATCACCCTGCAGCATAAATTTATCATCTAAATAAATCATGGCCTAAAAGAATTCTAGTTTATTATATATATTTTCTGGATTCATATTATTTAGATAAATACATGGCCATGGAAGTCAAACCATCCCACAAGCAGTTCCTGAATAAACATCTGCACATGAATCTCTTTGTAACACATGTTCCAAAACTGTCTGATGTCACTATACACACTTTCAAGGGCGATTCAGACATTCGAATGCAGGAAATTATTTCGTAATGTGTCAACGTGACATGTTTTCAACATCATATGCATTCGTTTAAGTCAGTAGCAGCACTTGGGTTACTTTTGACCTGATTTAGAAAATCAAATTACAAATCAAAATGTCTAAACAAAAAAATTAATAACTCAAAGTCCAGTGGCAACTTACATCGCTTCTGTTACTCTCTTCGAGCAGCGCACACTTCGTACGGTTCTGGGATACATGCAAGTCGGAATACTTTTCCGAATGTGTAGTCGGGTACCCCGGGTGGCTTGTACAGTCGACAGCGTTGGATGAGGGTGGTGAAGGCCAAGAAGACCTCCATGCGTGCAAGATACTCACCCAAACATCGTCGTCTGCCCAGGGAGAAGACGATCACTTGCTCGGCTTTGGCCTTGTCCAGCTGACCGTTGTCCAACAAGAAACGCTCTGGTCGGAACTTCTCGGGGTCTCCCCACGTTTCTTTATCATGGAGGACAGAATAGAGGTTGATCAGAACCACCGTTCCTTCAGGAACATCGTAGCCTTGTACAGTCGTGTCGCAGATTGTGGCGTGAGGCAAAGCCAATGGAACTAGACTACCGAAGCGAAACACTTCATAGATGACAGCCTCTACCATGGGTAGACTGGAACGGTCAGTGAGGGACGGGTAGCGAGTTAGTCCAACAACGTTCTTTATCTCTTTGAATACCTTCTCCTGGACCTCGGGGAACGCTGCCATGAGAAGAACACTCCAGTCAAGGAAGGAAGACACTGCGCCCCCACCAGCTCCAAAAATAGTGTCCAGACTTTCAATGACCCGAGTGCTGTCTAATCCGACGGCTTTCTCCTCTTTAGACAGATGGTTGGCTGCATGGAGCAGCCCATCAGTGATGTCCCGAAGATGGTTCTCATCAAATGTCTTTTCGTGTTCTTCGACCTTCTTTGTTCTCCGTTTGATCCCCGAATCTATGATTTCTAGAAACTTGCTGACTTTCCAAGGCATGATGTGACGGAGCCATGGCATGACATTAACTAGGTTCCCGGGACCATTTAGCTTTCCAAACTCTTGGGCGTTAATCAGAGTGTTTTCAAAGTCTGGGTCTTCGCGAATATTTCTATGTCGGCCATAGCAAAGTTGGTAGATCATGCTCGACGCTGCCACGGTGATGGTCTCCCGTGGATAAAATGGTTTATTTCCATGAGCAACGAACTCATCGACAAGGGTGTCGACCTCCGTAACTACAATGTCCTCAATAGGATTATTTCTTGCGTTGGTGAAGGCGTACATCACATGCCTGACAACTTTCCGGTGAGCTTTCCAGATGGGTCCAAAAGCCGCGAATCCGAAATTCCTGCCCTCGTTCAGTAGTTTAGCGGAGGTGAAAGCTGGTCTGGCCGAAAAATCATCTCCTCGTGTTACAAGAGCTTCTTTGATAGCATCCATCCCGTTGATGACGATGGTAGGAAAGCTGCCCATGTTAATGCTGAACACATCGCCGTAGATGTCACGCAAGGACCCGAAGGTCAGGGCCGGAGCTTTGCCGAGGAAAGGGAGGTAACCCAAAAGAGGGACATTGCGGGGACCTGGGGGCAGGTTGTACTGCTTCTTGTTCAGAGAGGTGATCAGCTTGACCGCCGCAAGTGTGATAGCAAACACAGCCACCGTGGCCTGGAATACGAACAAGTAGTCTAAAAGGAAATGTCAGCAGAAAATGTTCAAGGAATAAGGGAGGGAAGTAGAATCTGTGGGTGCTATTACTTGTTGCATCATCCTCACTTTCTTTTTCTGGGAGATGGAGGAGAGGGAAAAGGTTAGAGTTTGTTGACATGTCAAGCTATTTCAGCCTCATACACTAGTGCAGCATCCACAGTGATATTATGTGCATCAGATGCGAACTTTGAACCCACATCTCACGATTTTCACCGACACAAGTATTGCCAGTTCGTCACCGTACTGCTGTTATTTATTTATTTATCTGGCAATAACAGCTATAATAATATTATCATTACGAGGTTTCAATTTTATGCTGAAGCGTTTGCACGAGAAAAAGATGTTAAGCAAACTTTCAGTATTTTAGTGCAGGTAATTGTTTCATCTAAGCTAATAATTAAAGATATTCGTCGTCAGTTTCTGTACCTTGTGGACTGAATGAAGGAATGAAACAAAGAATACTTTACCTTGATTTCATTCAAATGGTTTGAAAAAAAAGCTCCCAAGATCTGCCATTTCAGTTCAAATTTAAAACTAGAGCCTCACTAGTGTAGATATATAAATCGTGATTTTTTTCAAATGAATGCAGCCCGGGACACGACGTACTGATGACTACTTAAAATGACAAACCGAATAAAAACTCCATGGGCAAAGATTATATATGATTAGAAGCACATTGTCATTTGTTTGCCAGAACACGTTCATCCTTGACCTGTGGGTGGCTAGAAATGCAAAGCATGTGACCTTTTGAAAGGTACCATTTAAAGGGATACTCAAGAGAAAAATAAACTGATTAGAAACTCGTTAAGAGATTGTTTACTCACAAATGCACCAGTCTGAAACTATGAGAAATAAATCTATGTACACACACATTTAAACAACAAACATATAATTTAAAAGCACAGGCATAATAACACATAAAGCAAATGTCTCTGCTTGAATTCTGTGTATCGTTGTTATAAAGTAAGTCTTTAGTGGAATTATTCAAACTATACCCCCCAAAACTCTGCAAATATTGTCTCTTTAAAATTTTTAAACACAGATATTTCGAAATATTAATTTTTGAAACTATCCTTCGGAAATTTGACTTTAAAACCTAAATCACCATGTACACTGGGAATATTCCGGTTTGTGTGTGTGTGTGTGAGAGAGAGAGAGAGAGAGGAAATAATTAGCACGCCAAATATAATTTTATTTTTTAAATACACTACGAAGTGAATTGGTCAACAACAATGCCCAGTGTACAGAGTTCGAGTCCATTATGTTTATTTAAAGTGCTTGAAGATAAAGCATGCGTTCACTTTCTGTTCCCGTGCAATATAAACAATATAACTTACTCATATAGTCTTATACCTGCTTTGTCCTTCGACTGCCGCAACATTTTCCTCGTCCTCCGAGGATGTGCAGTCGATGACATTGTGAGCTGATGCAAGTGGTTCAAATTGGTATGGTTGAACATTACTCATGGCCATCTTGATTGTTAATGATCACAAATCCAGCTAACGAGACACCACCGATCACCATCCTAGCAATGACCACCGACACTTCCTGTCCGTCTCTGACGTCACAAGAGGGTTCGTCTGCTTGACCGTGTCGGGAAGCTATCGTGGTTACTCGGCGGAAAGACACAAGGGTCGATTTCACTGGATTTTTTCGATTTTTATAAATATTGGCAACCGAAATAGTGTCAATAAGTGGTAATTATGTGAGAAAAGAATCATTTATTTCTCCTGTATCGCTGTCGTGCTATGTAATGGTAACTAAATATATTTTTGAAACGTTTGACAGTCGCCACAGCCTTATCACAACCCTAGAGTATCCCTTTAAGTCTCTTGTTTTTCTGGGTTACATTCTGGCTCAAACGGCTTCTCCTTACCCTCTGTTCTCTCTCTCCCTCGTTCCCTACTTTGCTGTCTTCATCTTTAGTTCCCTTATTAATGCTATCAAAAGCATAATCTTTCCCATGAAACTTATGGACGGTCCTACAGACTACAGTCTCCTCAATGGCCTCTTCACCCAACCTTTAAGGTCCACTACCCCCAGACACACCCGAGCACCTACACCCTGTTGCTAGTCGACCACATCCCGCTCTCCTTCGGTCACGGGGTCGTCACCCGGCCGGTGATTACCCCCATCACCAGCCTTTACCTTCCCTGTGAGCGTGTGTGTGCGTGCCATCTTCCATCCTATTTATATGCGATGTCCCATACTACCATATTTGTAACAGCGCCATAAATGATTTTGATAATGTTATCTTCTTTTTAACGACTAGATGTCCTGCCTAAAACCCTTTCTAACAATGAATACAATGGATATTAAAGTACCCGTACGTGTGACCTGAGGACAGAGGTTCAGTAAGTAGTTAGTCATTTGCTTGACTGACAGCACGGAGACCTCACATATGTCTTCATAAAGTCTTGTCTTCAGTTATCCTCTGCAAGTGCAAGACATTTAATGTGATACTGTTTCTGCTGAAAACTAACTTACAAATTCAGCTTACTGAAAACGTTGAGAGAAAGAAACAATGCCATTTGTCTGTTTAAAAGAAATATCCACAAGTCTTAATCCTGATCGAGTATACTCAGTCATTCCGGGTAGTCTGTGCGCTAGACTAAGTTGGATGAGGGCAGTGAAGGCCAAGACTTCCATGCTCCCCAGAAACTTTCCCTCACATCGTCTTCCGCCCAGAATGGATGTAAGGGAGGAGCAGCATGCCTGTGTAAAATAAACAAAAGCAGCAGGTTTGCTTATGTTTAGATTCATTGCTGTCTTGCTTTAGCTCCCTGTCAAAGCGAATGACTTCCCATGATTTGCTTTACATATACCTCTTTTACACAGCTATGGCCACAGAAAGAAAGCGTACTTAGTGGGAAAGCTTGTATAGGACAGCGTGTATACAGGTGACAGTTCTTTGTTCCCTCCACCCTGCACCCCTTCCGCCCTCGATCATACCTGGTCACGCAAGTGCAAAACAGACGACAACGGCGGGTGAGTTAGTCCCCGAACTTGTTAGTATTCATAGCAGGCACAATTTAGTGTTTGCACCCGTTACCGAGAGGCGACTGGTAGGTAGGTAGACTGCTGTCTGTATGCCGAGACTCACGTCTCTTGACCTCTTGCGAAGTGATCCGTTGTTAGTCTCGACGAACCGTAACAAAGAATGTGAATAAACCGGAAGCCATGTCGTCTAATGCCTCGTTTTAGTAGCTAACTGGAAAAAAAAATTCTTCTGCCGGCAATCCAGGGATATTAGTTCGTGATCGGCATACCCTCGACTCCAAGTGCCGCGAGATGACTACAGTTCTATTCAAAACTTTCGTTTCGATCGAGTCCCATGCACTATAACTATATAAGACAACAATTAATGAATTGACAGAGGTCCTTCTCCCACCAAGCTCCATCAGCTTGGAACAGACTTCCCGTCAGCATTCGTCACTCTGATTCTCTTACACACCTTTTCAGAACGACAACCACACTGACCATCAGCGTATGTAACGCAGGTGTACGTATACGTCTATGAGCGGGTTTTTCTGTAGTAAAAGTGAGCGTGTCCGTTCTATATGAAGTGCATGGTGGTTGGTGATTTACTTCTTTATATCATTTCTGCAAACGCTTTGAGAAAATCGTTGGAAGAAGCGCTACTCTCATTATTATTGCGTACTTGACTCAGCAGACGACATACCAGTCGCTACAACCTACTTTGCGCATGCGCTAACACTTGGTGTCGACTGCTGCAAGGTGTGAAACAGAAGTCATTCAAATTGTGACCTGTGCGTTCCTTTTATTTTCCTTCAGCAGACGGACTGAATACTAATGTAAAAGTTCGTACCAAATATAGACGAAAGACTCCTGGTTATCACGGCCAAGTACAAAGTATTATTATGATTTTCAAATTGTCAAAATCGCAAATGGCTAAGTTCTCAAATACTCAACAGTGCAAACTACAAGAAAATCTATAATTTAAATTAAGGAAAGAAGCGTGTTACTATATATTAACTGAAAAGCTGATGTCATGTTTTAATATAAACTAATTAGGGATCAGATTAAATAACTTTCTAATTCTTTTAGGTACAAAATTTATTCGCAGGTTGAATTGCAAAGCAGCTTGACAACAGTCTGCCAAATCTTCCGACGTTCCGTTCTTTCCTCTTGAGTTCAGAGTTGTGAAAGCGAATTGCACCTTATTCAAGGTGAACTGAACGCGCTAGGAATACAGTATGCATTTGCTTACGTGAATTTATTTATCAATTAGATCGAAATATTATGTCTATAAAAATATAGTCCATTTCTCCCTGAGGCATATAAAAAGAAAAGTCGATGTTTTAAACAAAATATATTTCTTGCTGAATAAGCCATGCTGATTGAGTGACATATACTGAAGGGCGTGCTCATCTTTTATTCATATTTTAATTAACAGTTGGGTGACATTTGGGTGAAGTAGTTATTCACTTTGACTTTGACGTCTGCACTCGTAGAATGGCCACATGTGACAGAAAGGCATTTTTTTTTAAAAGCATGTGCATAAATGTAATGCAGCTATGTAGGCTGATTAAAATATTTGTGTTTTATTAGACATGCTTTATAGAGTGGCAGGCAAAATATTTGGATAATATAGCCGAACAATTAACAATAATGTTTTGGCATCAAAAGTTATGAAGACATGAGGTGTAAACTGCCTGGTATGTTAAGCTTGTATTTTTTCTGTTGTGACAATAACAGGGCAGAAAAGAGAGGCTTCCTACCAATAAGATGTCATCGCGGCTAAGAAACAGTCTTGCACAGCAGTTTAAGAGGCCACATAAAGGACTACTTGGTTGGTGTGTTTTGGTAAGTAATGCTGAGAGGCATCTAGCTTTTCTTTCTAAATTTTCAGATGGCTTATGTTATAGTAAATCTTATAGTAACAAAGAGAATACAAACGGGTAGACTGAAATAGACAGCTATAACAATATATCAGGAACCGCAGTTGTGTTGAACAGTAATGTCTTTACATGACAAACTATTGCTTAAGCATGATTGTTTTATGGTTTTGGCTTAAGCATGATTTTATGAACATGAATTGTTTGTGCAAGTCCAAATTAGAACAGCTTACCAGCAACTTACAACTAAAACAGAGCTCTGCTTTTACCACAAAAAAGGAAATATCTCTAGTACTTTGTTTCCCTTTTTTTGTGCGTAGCAATGGTTTAAATATAAAAATGAAATGCTGAATAAGTGTGGACCACGCCTTTGCAACATCAAGCCTGACCACAAAGTTCTGGAGATAGGATTTGGACCAGGGTTGGGGATTGAGCATGCTTTAGAATATGTGAAAGGTAAGTAATTCAAACATTCTAATATTTTGAAATTCCACTGAGTTATGTATTATTCTGCAAATTAAAAAAAATGTTATGTACAAATGAAGTCAATTTATATATTATAAATAATTACACTCTACTTTCTATATGGAAAAATACTAGTGAACTTAAAATTTAATCTAACAGCTTCCATAATAGTATTCTTAAAATAACTGCGAAAAGTTAATTACTCAATTTAGAGGAAATAATTATGTATAAAGAAAGAATAGTTCATAGCCATCAGAAATTAAACTTTAAAAATGTATGTTATTATGTTGCCTTAGTAATAAGCATGCATCTTGCGCATATTGTGTTCACTTTGCTGTTAGACTATATGCTACCACCTAAATTTTTTTGTGTAAAGTACAAAAGAAGAAAAGTAATAAGACTTAATAAACATTTTTCTTTTCTCTTCTTTAGCTGTACCAGGCGATGTTATTTAAACAATTTATTTTTGCCTAGTCTTGTCACATAAAACATGAGAAATCAAAGTGTATGTAGTCTATTTTCCTCAGCACCATACTTGCACTGTTGTTCATTTTATAACATCCTGATCATTGGTATGACATTTCATCCTGTTATGATAGTAAAAGGAAAATATTTGTATATACTGCCATGTCATGTTGTTCGAACAGTGCTCTTGCTACTGAACTTAAAATATTGTTTTTAAATTTTTTCTTAGATGGTCCTGGTAAAATATATGGAGTTGAAGTATCCACATACATGCTCGATGCAGCAAGCAGACGCCTTAAAAACCCAATAAGCAATGACAAAGTACACCTGAGCCTAGCCAGTGTGATCGACTTGCCATTTGATACTGACACCTTTGATCGAGTTTTCCACTGTAACTCTTACTACTTTTGGCCAAGCTTGCCACAGTCTGTGAGTGAATTGTATAGAGTGATGAAGCCTGGTGCTTGCATGGTGGCAGTGTTAAGTTTGGACAATATCCGCTTGGCAAAGTCTAGGGGATTTCTGAAGCATGGAGACCCAGATCCACTGAAGTACATGTTTGCATTGGAAGCATCTGGGTTTGAGGACGTCAAATTTGAATACTTTATGGAAGGGAACTTCAAATATCAAGCCATTTTTGCCCATGTTCATGAAAAACCAGCATACCATTTTGATGAAGAGCTTGAAGATTCAGATTCAGAACTTGCCAAAGATAAACACAGTGAGATTCAGCAGAACATTCAGCCATCAAACAAGAAACCATCGTCTTCCCAGTGATGAAATATTTTCTGCCAAATGTCATTTGGTTTGGCTAGTAACTTATACTTTTCAAAACGCTAAATGGTTTTTTGAGGTGTTTTTTGTTCACATAATTTATATGCTTACTGAAGTGTGAATGACTAGACTAAGCTGAATTTTAATAATACCTTGTGTAAATGTGAAGGAAATGGGAATTGGTGTTTTGTTTTTTCAGCATCTAAGGGTATATCATGGCAGAGCAGCTAGCCCTGTAAACAGATGTCACATGCAGAGAAAGAACAGCATGGCTGTGATGAGATTTGAATCTAGGACAGCCAATTTTCACTGTTTTAGGTACAAGCCCAAACTGATATACCACCAGATGTGCGTGTGTGTTGTGTGGGTGGATATGTGTGCACATGTGTCCACCACTAAAGTAGATGATTGTGATAATTACAAAGTTTTATAGCATCTAAGAACTTACAAAAAGCATATTTCATTCTTAGAATACCTTGGACCTTGTTTACTTGCATTTTCAGGATGGTGTTATTTTCAACAACTTTGTCCTAATGGTTTCACACATTATGTACACCATCAGAGGGGTTTAAAGCAGTGTTTCATGAAGAAATCCCTGACAAGACAAAATGTTCCTCAGATATATGTCACAAAGTCATGTGATCCTTATTATCAGGAAGCATTAGAACATATTCTAATAAAAGAACTTGTTTACTGCTAGAACTGTTGGAATCAAGGCCAAGTATTCTTTGCTAAAACAAATTATAGAACAGTCACAGTGCAGTTTAAAATTTTTTAATCTTTAAAAATGTGTGGGCGTTAGGATGATGGAAAGAATAGAGCTATGGTAGTTGATGAAAATTTTTCCAGTGAGTAACCATTACTGCTTAATATTTCCACCAGGCTTTCTGAGGCTGACCAAAATCACTCTGGACATTTCAGGACAATATCTTTGATGAATGTATCTAGAGGTGCTTTATAAGCATCAAGATGTTTTCTAGGCAAACAGTATTGTTCTTAAAACAAGGGAGTAGTATTAAGGCAGGTCAGTCCAACATCTTTGCAAAATTTTCCAAATGTGTAACAAAGGGGGACTGTTGCACAATTATTCATTCCCCTCCTTTCCCAAAAGGATGTGCTGTGTAGGATGTATTTTGTACTTAGTGAATGCAGGTTCTTTCTCAGTATCTGCACATCCTGCTGCTGGGAGGACATCACCTGCTAACATCTGGAAGACCATATGTGGAATGCTGTAGCATGAAAAGTCTTGTAAATTCATGTTAATCCTATTGATTTGTGAGATGTGTACACACATACCACGAATGTATACAAGTCTGTTTTTAACAGGTCCAAAAATAAATGAATTTAATGACAAAAAGAAATAATAAATCCTACTTCAACAAGTACATAGGAACTAAAACAGTGCACACAAATAATATTTCACAAATCCTTTTTTTTTTCTTTTTAGCAAAAGTTTATTTTCAAAAATAAATTGTAAAAACTTGTTCAATGACAATCTTATTTACATGGGAAATATACAAATGAAGGAATGTTCTATGGTTACACTTGCATTCATATATATATATAAATGAGTCTGATATGCAGTTTGAAATACATGGCAATTTTGAGATTGTACAAAAAGATGTTTACAAAGCATTTGTTTAGCAGAAAGACAAAGGCTCGGAATGTTTGTAGATAAAAAGGTCAACAGCTTGTGTGTTGTCTGTTGCTATATGATCTCAGGACTTATCTGGCTACTAACCAGCCACATCATTCCATAAGAAATTAAATTACAACAAATCACTTCATATGTCTACCCATGTCCTGCTAGTTTTATCCATGCTGATGCATGTATATGGTACAAATTGATAACTTTCCACTTGTCCAAAAGTATAGTAACAGAAAGCCAGTGCTGGATGCAACAGAACACATAAAAATATTTTTATTTTTCTTCTTCTGATCCATGCTCTCCAGAAAGAAAAATAGTTTAGAACAAATTTCTTTTTTTAATATAAGTTTCGGAAAAAACTCTTAGGGACAGTCTATGCTCCAAATGAAACCGATACAATTTTCTGATACTGGAAAATAAAATCCATGGAATATCATTTTACACAAAACTGTACAAGGCGAAAGTCTGATGATGATTTATGTACACATGGAAATATCTATTTGTGGCCCATAAAATAAACTTATTTAACCATATTTAGGTCAGCTGTTTGTGGATGTTGATCTAGAATATGACAACTGTCTAAAATGCAGAAGGCACAAACAATGCCAAACCTGCTGACTATTATACCAAACCTTTTGTTAGTCTATTATTGCAGGAACAGACCTTAAAACTTTTAAATTTGCTGCATGTTCATTATTCTTTTGCCAAGAGCAGTGATAAACCTTGTTACTTTGGGTTTCATACCAGCAGTGTCTGCAATGTGGAGGATACACCAGCACACTACCGAACCTTTGTCAAACTCAGTGATGCAAGAACCAAATCAGGATCAAAGTTGTTAACAGCAACACCATACTGCTAGTAGCACTGCTTGCTCCAAGCTGAAAACAGCCCATGCAACACATGAACATCACAATACACCTTAATGCCACTCTTTTGTTTGACAGTCTTTTTCTTAAACCATTAAAATACTATTTCCATTTTGAAAGAGACGTTAAAAGAAGTGATGAAAGAATAAGATTATATATTTTATATAACATGGATCCTGCAGATGTGCTTTGCTAATCTTAATGGTGTTGCTTTGCTACAAAGCTCACAATGACTACATATATTTCAATGGCAACACATTAGGGTTATCTATAAACTCTTTTAGATAGCACTATCCCCATTAAAGTTCAACATTCTTTACATTTGTGATATACTTCCTCCCAACAAAGATTAAAAAACAAACAAAATAATTTATATCCACATTGTATAACAAGCAATTTATCCCTATTGGCATTATATAGCCTTAAGAGTATCTACATCACTAAAAAGTTTATGAAATCAAGAATTTAAGGTAAGAACTGGGTTTAGGTTTAAATAACTGTAATATTCATTGAAACTAAAATATATTGTTAAGTTTGTGGTGAAACTAAAACATGTAAATGAACTGAAGAACTGAGCAACTCATTAAAGACATTCATTTTAAGCTACATTCTTCAAACAATGTCATAACATTATTTTCACCATCACAAGCTTATTGAAGATTTTGTCATTCTAACAGAAGCAAAAAATATTTTCACTTTTAATAATGAAACAGTTTTCACATAAAGTAACTTGGTACAGAATTGATTCAGCTTAGACTACTTCCATTACATGGCTGACTGAAACTGAAGTTGTAGAGGGCAGTAGAAGTTAAACATATCTTAATTTTTTTTTCCGTTTTTGTTTTTAAATCAATATTGTATTTTCTTTAGGAAATGTAGCTTCATTTAGTTCATTTCCAAAGTCCTACATTGCACCTTGGTATCTGGCGTAAACAAATAAGATCATAAGCTTTTGTCACTTGAGGACTATTAAATAAGATTTAACATCCTTAAGCCGATAATTTGATTACCTACTTTTCTGACTATCCTGCTGAAGTACATTTCAAATGGACTGTTGCATCTTCACTAAAGACTTTTTGATATAGTGGTATATGGTATATAGAGTGAAACACGTAAATGTACATGCATACCGTAACATAGAAGTTGCATCTATCACCCTGGCAGCACTCCAGACACTCCCAGTCTTTGTACCAGTCCCTCATGCATCTCAGTCCAAGTTCTCTTTGTCGCTGACTGCAGTACGCATTGGTACCACATCGTTTGCTGATAATATTTATTTTCTCACTGCGAGGTGTCCAAAACCCAGGCGCTGTAAGAAAATGTTACAGCATTATATGAGCTGCTAGGATTTCTTAAAACTGTTCTTTTGCTATTTTTTTTGGTACTTTTAGGCTTAAGAATGTAATTGGGAGTAGTAGCTATGGAGCTTGTCACTACAATTGTGAGATTCAAACATCATGGATTCAAACTCTCAGCTCTAAAATACCCCTTAATTGATGTGACGTCTGTACAGGGCTGACTGTGGGTGCTTTTCTCTGGGAACTTTCATCCACCATAGCTTGTGTGCAAGAGTGTTTGTGTGAGCATGTGTTTGTGAAGACTCGAGCTCACAAACCTTAAAGGCTGCTGTGTGATGTCTCTATGTTTCCACATTCTATTGTAAAGCATAATGAACATATCTACGAAACTACATTAAATAAATGTATTATTATGTTTACTTGTATACAAAGTAATACTTTGTTCATGCCATGTGACATGCTTTTGAAGCCAAAATATGACGACATCTGCAAGTAAATTGTCAGAAAAAAAATAAATTACCTCGCCACACAATCATTGAGAGGCATGCGTCTTCTTCTTCTCTGCACTGTACACTTGTTTTTATGCACTTGTCTCTGTTGTCAAACTGATCAGTACACACATAGCACTCCAGAGCCCAGCCTGTAAGTGAAAACTCAGTTTTAACTTTAGTTGTCTGCAAATGGCATTTCCAACTTTCCAATATCATTTTATCTATCATACCATTTTTACTATTCTCTTGTTCTATTATTGAGTACTAATCCAAAAATTCATTAGTAAAACCTTCTATAAGTTGTTATATATAAGTATCTGCAGTTAACTCTTTAAATCTTTTAATACAATATATGTAAACACTATAGAATTTTTTTTAAGAACACAATATTACAAATGTGTTGACGACTTACCCAGTACCGCATTTCCGGGTTATGGGACATGAATTATAAACCAAATCTGGTACCTAAATAACTTCTTTGAGTTGTTATCGGTGAAAGATAACATAGTAAATATTTTTACTCTTAACTATGCGCTCTTTGTTCGCCTTATAATTACATCAAAATTTAGCTCAAATAAATATATTTTCAGTTCTATGTGTCCGCCATTTCATGACCTAGTTTCAGACAAGGTGGTGGTTTTTTTTACAGGTAGTAAACTACTTTGAACAAAGTATGAAGAATATCTATGGCTCAGGTGACTAAGATAATGACTTACCAAATGATATTAATCCTAAGAAACATAGAATTCCTGTCTGGAGAAACATTTTGTCCATATTTATAGCATTACCTGTGCGCGTCACCGTGACACGCACCTGCGATTTCCACCCAAGGCGCAGTTACTCCGCGCTCTAACCGGTCTGCAGTAGTCTCCCTTGTACCTGTGTACACCTGAGGCCGAGACGCTGGTAAAAGAATTTGGTGGCAAAATCATTTGATCCTCATTTTGTATGTATGAAGATCTGGAAACGTAAACGGCAAAATTCAGTGCGCGAAGGGTGTGCGGAGGCTGGGTGTGAGGTCCGATGCTTTCTTGCCTTTTTCTTATTATTTTACATGTCCGCACACTCGACAGACGACACAAGCGTCAAATTCACGCCGTAAAGCGAAACTCAGACGACTAAGTTAAGTTTAAGCAATTGTTGAGAAAAGCTCAGGCAAAAAAATATTAATTCTTGTTCATCTGTATGCTTCTTTGGTCTTGTCGAAAATTCTAACAAGCCATTTTACGGCGGTGCAAAATTATTCCTACTTGTGCCTCTTCAAAAGCTGTATCAGGTAGATAGATTGAGCATCGCTAATCGTGAGATAGGTGTTTCATAGATATGTCCCTATCATTTCATTTTACCCGTCAAATTCTTATTTTTGTGGTTGTCTTTATTCGACATAAAAAGATTTTACCTGCCAAGTGAACGTGTCTTGCACTGCGTCAGTATTGCACTTTAAAGGGAGAGCAGAGATTTTGTTATGAGCAATGTAATTGAGGTTTCTTCCCTTTACTAATGAAATGCAAGTGTTTTTTGTTGGGGTTTTTTTTTTCCGCCCACATTTCCCCTTTTCAAAAAAAAAACAAAAAAAATGTTTGTGAAGCGCCTCCAGCTTACTTCGATTTTAAGTGCACCGTTAGTTGTGTCGTCAAATGTGGTCCAGTAATACGTTCTGTAGAATACACTAAAATTTGTGGCTTCAATTCGGGTATGACTAAACAAGGGGAGGAAGACCGGTATTTCAAACACTTCATTACCTAGTTTCGCGTGATACCTTTAAAATTCGCCACTTTAATTTGGATGTCCTGAATCATAATAAATATACATTAATAAATTTTATTAGGTGTTGTCGCCAGCTGGTTAATGCATTCAACCTGATCATAGTGAACCACTTTCACACCAGTTCCCCTATAGCCACAATAGGTACTTATTTTGTCTTCTAATATTAATTCTAATAAATTTTTACTTAAAAATAAATTATTAGCTATGTACAGGATAATATACATTAGTGCATTACAAAAAAATCAGATTGTCTTAAAAAAAAAAAGTATGCCTAATCGCGATCGACACTTTATCTTGATTTATCTTTGTCCTTGTTCATCCTCATCTTTGTCGATGTGGACGTTATCGATATATTTCGCATTCTCCAAATCATCTCACGCACAGAAGAGCCATCGTTATCTGCCGTGACATCAGCTCGTGTGTCCTCAATCAGCCGCGCAGGTAGGGGAAGTAATTACATGCACACGCACAGCGTGCTGAAGGGCACTTACCTGGAGTTGCCCGCCCTGCACAAGCTCGATGAGATCCTGTTCAGGAAGATGGATGGCAGCGCTATTTCAGCTTTCTGTGCTTGATGTCCGTCATCGAAAATAATCTCTCTGCCTCGCTTCTGTTTGTTCCACCTCTTACATCTTGAGTGTGTGCATGCGCGCTTGAGAATGAGATGAGTGCGAGAGTGGGTGGTCGTAAAAGGAAGCTTTCCAAGCTTTGTTGGGTGGATTTTCAATGTTGACGAAACAGGCTTTACTGTTAGCCCAAGCTTTTACAACAAAACATACAAATAATGGTGGACACCTTTGTCTGACGAATCAATAAATATGGAAAAAAGTGTTTTGAAAGGAGATACTAGTGCAGGTTGCTTTGTGACACATACTTTTTTCAAGTGTCAGTTCTATCGGATAAAGGAGAGCAGAAATCGGATATTCACTAAATACACTTTGATTGTTTATAAATTAATTTAAATACTGTTAATGAAAAGTTAAGCAAAGCAATCGAAAAGGAACTATACAAAATAGTCAGCACTCTTTAAATATCTCTTTAAAAACGGAAGTCGCTCTTTCGGTTCTTATAAACACTACAAAACGTTCTTGACAAATGTAATTAAGAAAACTAAAAGTGCAGTTTTGAGCATGATATTCGTCCAACTTGTGTTTATTTCATGGAGCGCGACGCTCATAGACAGTCAAGGTTCTGTTAAGCGATTCTTCCCAGTCGGAACACGGTTGAAGAGGATCAGCAGTCGACTACGATTCCATGTTCGTTTTTTTAAAGACAAACCAAATGGCTTACGTTTGCATATATCGGTAGATATCAGTGATATAAGCCTAACCTGTAAATTTCAGCCTCCAAAACCCATCCGTTAATTATCCGCTACCAAAGTACGCGATTCGCATTCGATCAACGAGCGCTGTTAACAGTGTACTACGTCACACAAACAGTGTACTACGTCACGTTGGTGCACCATTGTCATGAACCAGCCTGGTTCAAGGCCAGAAAACAGTGTCGGACTAGTAATAGAAACT
>SRHC01001602.1:0-94207 GCA_004794325.1 Pomacea maculata
GAGCCACATGCTTACAACTTGAGACATACTGCAAGGAACTGCCTGTCAAAATGATAAATATGTATTAAATCAAACTATATCGGAGATTCTGGGTGCTCTGCTACTTTATTCTGTGTTGTTTTACTTAAATACAATGACATCAATTTTTTAATAATGTTAAGGTTAATAATACTCTAAAACAATACTTGGAGCACAGTGGATGGGCCAGAATTGTGCTTCTGCTCAAATGAGCCAAGTATAGCAAACTGTGAATTTTCTTGGATTATTGCTGTCGCCAGAGTGAAAGTAGAAAATTTTCATTACTTTTATTGCAAAGTTCAAGTTTTATCCTTTCCAAAAATGTATTGGTTTTGTGGTCTCATGTTTACCTGAGAGCAGCAATAATAACAACAAACATCACCCACTTTCGTCAACACCGTCTTAAGTTATACGCCATTGTTTTGTTATGTGATTATATTTTGATGTCATTCTAACATTATTAAATATTTTTAACGTAATGCTGTCAATTACACTGTTATTAATTATATATTTATATAGTGGTGGTGACTATGGTCTTACCTGCAGCAAAGGCGGAATAGAGTCTTTTCGTTGAAAATGATGGTTGAACTCATTTTCCACTAAGTTATGTTCGCTCGACGGAATCAAAAACGATGAAACAAATCGACGTCATACATTTCAAATTGATTTGATGGATCCCTAAGTAGTGAAAAATCTGTATCTTGTCAATGGTATACGCAGGGCAACTCAGTAAACAACACGATCAAGCGCCTCTGTTACTACGACAGCCGCCGTGCGGTCATGCGTAAGCAGCGTGTGGCGGCTAAGCAAGGAGTTAAGCCTGGTGGGGACCAGTCTTAAATTTTAAGACTAAGACCGCTTGCTTAGCGAGTTGAGATCGCCCATGCACCGCGCTTAGCAGGCGTCTTAGGTTAAGACAGCGTGCTTGGCTTAACTGCGGTCTTAACTCGAGTTAAGACCGCCTATGCACCGGAGCCCAGGACAGGAGGGATGGCGGCCATGTGCATGAGGTCCTCATAACGATAGGTAGCAGTCGAGAAACGAAAAACTGACTGGACAAAATTTATTCAGTTAATGAGTATTTATTTCTATGTTAAATTTAATATGTATTATTCACGAACCTATTCACTCATTAATGCAGCGTGTTCCATTATTGGAGCGGCAGTCACGTGGGAGTTGTTTTCATCCTTCTGCTCCATGTGTACCTGAAGATAACTCCCGTGATGATGAAATTCTGTCAGCCTCCACTGCTCAGAAACCTCCTCTGTCTAAAAAGAAGAAAGTGACCAAAATTGCTGGGAAATGGAAAAAGGTTGACCCAACTGCACAACCCGTAGCAGGTCGAGTTACAGAAACATCAAACGATTTCTTCGCCGAAACCAGAATTCCAACAGAAATATTTGAACTTATGCGCTGCAAGTAAGGGTGTAATTCTGGGATTGACTAATTCCAAATTCAAAGGTTTTCAGGGAATTATTTTTGTGAGTGGTTATATATGCTCTGGAAACGAAGAACAGATGGAGATAATGTGCTTGTTAGTGCTGCCATGGGACATGATCAATTTAAAACCATATTTGCTATGTGTGCATGTTGTTGACAATGCCAATTTGGATCCAATGGACAAGTTTTCCGAGTTGCGATCTCTCATAAACAAGCTCAATGATAAATGCATGAATGTTTTTCCACATGAAATATATTTCAGCTTTGATGAATCCATGGTTTTTATTTTATGGGTGCAAACAATTTATTCGCGGTAAAGCAGTTCGGTTTGGCTTCAAGTTTCGGTGTGGTGCCACTCGTCTGGGCTACATTTTCTGGTTTCAAACACACTAGGGTAAACATCTAGATAATAAACATGAGGAATATGGTGTCGGTGCGTCACTTGTCCTGCAGTTTAGTGAGGCACTTACACAGGCACACCCTGGACAATATTAGTTTGTATTTGATAACTTCTTCACCACCATTGCACTTCTGATTAAGCTCAGTGCAATGGGACATCAGGCAACAGGTACAGTGAGAAAGTATCGCATGGACAAACAGCCATTGGATTCAGATGTAGGGCTAAAGAACAAAGAAAGAGGCACATTCGATTATCGAATTGATGGCCAAGGCAATATTGTACGCAGATGACATGATAACAGTCTTGTGCTAGCATCGAGCCCCTGTGTCTTGTCAATCAGTATTCCCGGCAACTGAAAAAAAGAATATTCAAGTCCAGCAGTCAAACATGATCAAAGTCTGTAACAATTTCATGGAAGGCATAGACAGAGCTGATGAAAACATTGATAAGCATCGGACATCAATCCGTGGAAAGAAATGGCATTCAAGTCCAGTGTTTTCTGTTTCACATTGGCATTACAAAATGCATGGCAGCTTCATAAAACATATGACAAGAAGCCAATGGATCTTCCATTATTTGGAGACCCAGGGTCATCCTGCAGACCCTGGCCGAGCAGGAAGAGCTTCTCAGAAGCGCAACATTGATTCCCGTAATGATGGCCTGAGTCACGTGACAGTCAAACAGGGAAAGCAAACCCAGTGTACTCGATGTCAAAAGAACACCACACTTCAGTAATGTAAAAAATGTGAAGTTGCCTTACATATCCAATGCTTTGCTGGACATCACACTAAATAGCAGGTGTTTGCCATCTCCTCAGATGCGAAACATAATTTTACACGTTATGTATAATAATGTATAATATAATATATAATATTTATAATGTAAGAAGTGGATTTGCCGAGTGTTCTAATTTTGGAACCCCACATAACTCAACAATGGAATGCAATATTTTTTTCTCTCTTCAAATTCTTGTTCCTCTTATTTTTCTTTGCAACACATGTGAATTTCATGAACAAAGTAACAAATTTCAACCTTCGGCATAAATGGGTTAAGTTGAGGTGACTTCGGGAAAGTTAAGGACCTTGCTAAAAAAAGCCTGCTTCTCTCCCTTTAGATTCGAACGCCCCCACGCCTAGCTGCCAACCCCGGGATTGTTTTCTCTGAGATGAGTTTCCTAATTTAATTAGCTCCTTCCGCTTCTCTTAAACTTAAGAAGAAAGAGGTGAACAAAAAGGGCGAAATGTTTGCCATTGTGGTTAGTGATTGCAAACAGGTTTCTTAATATTGTGGGAGTGGGGAGAGGAACTTTCACAAACGTGTAACTTTAATAACAAAATGAAATAAATATTTAAAAATAACACATGCAGGTTTATTTGAACTGTACTAAAAGGGGTGAAAACATTTTTTCTTAGGTCTCGGGATTTTTTTTATTACCTATAATTTAAAATATAAAAGTGTGAGGGATGCTCGTAAAAACAGTTAATTATAAAATATTTCCAAGAGTGCCCCAAACATACATTTGTCCTCAAAAGGTCCTCAGGCAGGCCACCAGAGAGACAATGAAACAAAAGTGTGTAAGATAGTAGATGTGGTTTTTTTTTCATTAGAAGAAAAAAATAGTGTATAGAAAATGCAACTCTAAGGGAAAAACATGCAAAACAAGCAAAATTTACCTAGAATAAAATTGAAAAAAAGGAAATTAAAAACAGAAGAAAATAATAAAAAGAAGTAGAAAAGAAAGAAATATAAAACAAGAAAGAATGAGAAAAAAAAAAACAAAAGTAAGAACGAAGAAAGAAAATAGAAAAAGGAAATAGCTGACAGAAAGGAAAAAAAAAGAAAGAAAGAAGTAATAATTCAGTTGTTTTTTCTCCAATAAATAGTCCTTGTGATGCGACAGGGTGATGGCAAAGAGACATTTTTAGACTAAGAGAACAGAGAACAACTCAGAAATTTGCCATTCATACTCTTTTTTTCACTCAAGCGTGTGTTCCTCGCCACCAGCCATCACGAGCTGCACGCGCGATGTAAAAAAAAAAAAAACTGTCTCGTGCAGTAAATCAAGCGGAAGTCTTATTTGTGGAGTTGCGCGTAAAGTTGTAGATTCCATTTTAGTCCATCTTGTAGCCAAAATAGCCGCACAGCATCGATTATATCGATTATTTGTCCATGAGGCTGCTTGTACTTTCCCCACCAGACCTTGTTTGTTTCCTCCCTTTGACCAGGGGCAACCTCACGAAACAACCTGAGTGATGTGAGCGGTTCATGCCAACTACGACCAGCCGGGCTTGATTTTCAATCCACGACTTTCTTCCTCCTTCCCTTCTCTGTCTCTCCCCTCCTTGTTCTCTCCACATCATGAGGCTCCTCCTCCTTTTTGTCCTCTTCCTTCCCCGACTACCTTACTGCACGCAGTTACGCATACGCATACTCATACGAGATAAAATTTTTGTCAACATTTTCAAAACATATTCCGTTATTTCAGACAGTTTTCTTCATTATTGTAGACTGAATTTAGAGTACGCCAACATGGAGGAGTGGACTGACTCTTTCATACCGGAAGTCGCTCAGAAAAATCCAAGGAAGTGAACTCTGTCAGATGGTGCATCCGTCGTCTCCACGACTTGCAGTACAGGTCAAAGGACTGAAGTCAACAGCATCCCAATAATTTAATCCTGTAATGCACACGCCACGAATTTTTATTAGTAGGAGAAAAGTTAGGAGAATACGAAATGGCGCACAACTCTGATTGCATCACAGATTGTATCCAAAGTGAGGCTTACAATGATTTCCCTTGAGTCAATGACATCGCAAAATCGAGTAAAAGGAAGAAAGGTCAAACTGAAAAACACCAGTTGTCAACAAAATGTCCTCTTCAGTCTGGTGACATGGTAGAAAACTAAGGGACACAACTAGAGTAGAGTGGTTTAGACACTCTTGTCACAAAGATACAGATAGAAGATCAAAAATCAGAAAATAATCAAGAGAATAGTTGTAAATTCATCCAGATAGATAGTGGAAAAGGAGAAATAAATTTCAAGATGGTACACAGAGGACACAGGGCGTCCATCCAGCGATGTCAAGACGAAGAAGCACATCAGAGATTCAAGGCGAGGGAGTAGTCATCACTCTCAGCCAACCAGCAACAACAAGTGAGAGACAGGAACACAGGATGGTGTTCAATGGGTATCGCCCTCCCCTCCACCCAATTCATCAGCCACAATACACTTCACCAGGAAGTCAATGAAAGGAGCGACTCAAGGCAAACACGACAGGAAACCCCAGAGGACAGGGTGCAGGGGTAGGGGCTGTGCCGAAAATGGACATGTCTGCCCCGCGGTTCCTGCTGGGACAGGTGTCAGGGGACCACAACACCCGGCGGTGCTCGCCACCCAATCGCCCTCGTGATGCAGCTCACGACTTCATTACCAGCAGCGACTCCATTACTCAAGACAGGAAAAGATGATAAGATCAGCTAAAAATAGAGAGGAATAACAAGGTAATGATCTTCAACTTCACAACCTTGTGTTTCGGGCCCCGACTGCGAGTGTTTGTGTTTTCTCAATCAATGGACTCCTCCACCGGCGTCTGGAGGTCTGCTGGTGATTGGTCAGTCCAGGAACTTGGCTCTTGTCATGTGTTAGTGAGTGTGTTTGCTCGTTGCCATACACAATCCATTGCATAAAGCGTCTTTACTATTCGTCTGCTTGTTTGTTTTGTTCTATAAAATACATTTCTCTTTCAGTATTTCGAAAGTCACACATCCTGTGTACATCTCTCATGATCACAACCGCTAAAAGCTCAAAACACTGATTGATCGACTAACCTTGACTTCCGAGACTATTCTTTCTTCTTCTGTCTTGCCGAGATGCCTCTGTAGATGTCTGTCATTCACCTGCAGTCTCCGTGTTTTTATTGGATGTTTTATTGTCTGGCTTAAGGATTTTATCTATCTTCTTGACCTTTGCTTCTTTATGACAGCGTGGTACTTGTCAACATTTTGTTTCTAGGGAGAGAGAACTTTCTCTGGTATCAGTGTAATTCTAATTAGACAAGGGAACATTTTTTTTCTGGAATATTCCAGGAAGCCACGCAATCGAACCATACAAGACCCCCCTCTCACAAGTTACATCAAGTTTCCACAACCTAGTCTTCCCACGGTGTCATCTTTTCGGATCTCACACTCTACCCTGAATGTTGTCATTCCAGCTCTCGCAATGTACCCCGAGTGTCATACTTCCACATCTCAGTGTCACCCGAGTTCTACTGTTTCTCTGTGACTGCTGAGGACAGGGTGTGACTGTAAGGCTGAGGACACGAGGGAGTGAGAAACTGGGATCTCCAGAAGCCGACTGAAGCTTTGCCGCCGATAATAGCAGACAATAAATCTTATTTCTTTCCTTGGAGCCTGCGGCTGGTCGATACTCAGCGCATGTGGAAAGTGATTTGAACTCTCGTGGACACTGGTACCCTGCATAGAACTGTCATGGACACGGGTACCCTCCATAGAACTGTCATAGACACGGGTACCCTGCATAGAACTGTCATGGACACGGGTACCCTCCATAGAACTGTCATAGACACGGGTACCCTGCATAGAACTTTCCACCACACGCTACCTTGTCTATGACTTGCAGCACTACGTAGTGTTGTGAACAGACTCACCAACAGTGGAGAGACTTGTGTAAACATATTTGTTCACGTGCCACAGACCCTCCCACATGCACATTGTCATGCTGTCAGAAATGTCTTTGGCTACCCCGTGGAGGGGCACAGTCTACCCTGGGTGCCTTTTGCTTCTCGGCGAACAACTTTCCCATGAAGGTAAATAAACTGAAAGAAGTTAATAAACATGGAAACCGAATGTTCTGTAAGCGACTTAAATAATCCAAACACTCAAGACTTGGGAGAGAGAGAAAGAAGAGGAGTGGCAGACAGACAGACAGAGCCGGCCAGACAGATAGAAGATACAAATAAAGTGTAAAATCTTGTCTGGCCTCCTGTCTTATTAGACCTGCCAGTGCGGCGAAGGTCGACATTCTATTTTAGTTTCACTTATTTTCATCTCGGTAAGCAATAGAATTAGCTGTAATGTACCACGTGACTGATAATGATTCTGGCGCTCATCCCTTCACGGAAAGGCCCCGGGAACTAGGCCGCGGCGGTGTGTAGTGAGTACACTGAGTAGTGAGTAGTGTGTATACTGAGTAGTGAGTAGTGTGTACACTGAGTAGTGAGTAGTGTGTACACTGAGTAGTGAGTAGTGTGTACACTGAGTAGTGAGTAGTGTGTACACTGAGTAGTGAGTAGTGTGTACACTGAGTAGTGTGTATACTGAGTAGTGAGTAGTGTGTGTAGTCTGCACCCTGAGTAGTGTGTAGTCTGTATAGTGTATACTGAGTAGTGTGTAGTCTATAGACTTAGTGTGTAGTCTGTATACTGATTGACCTGTCACGTGACTGATGCCTGTCGCGGGGTGCTGGGTGCATGCCATGAATAAAGGTGGCAGTTGAGAAGGCCCGTTACTCACAAATGGCGATTGGACGTGACAGATCTCTTAAAATGTTTCACGAGTATCCCCTCGGGAATAATTAACAACGGGCTTCAAAGTTCCTGTCGTATATTGAAAATTATCTACAGTGAGCTTGAGGCATACTTGACGATTATATACACAGTGGGTTCAACGATTGTCTACAGATGTTTGTGGCAAGTTGTTTGTGGCAGGTTGTTTGTGGCAAGTTGTTTGTGGCAAGTTGTTTGTGGCAAGTTGTTTGTGGCAAGTTTAATGACTGACCGAGACAAGTGCCCTCCAACATCTGTCTGTTGCGGTCATTAACGTCAGAAGGCAACTGAACAGCAAAACAATAAAAGAGATTTCTGGCAGAGAAGCTCAGGACTTCCCTGTGATTTCCAACTGTAAAAACAATTAAATCGCATTAAAAATAATGTTCTTGCTTTGTAATGTGCAGAGCGGGCAGAAGTTCATCTTCAACGAGTTCTGTGCGATTCACAAAGAAAGTCGCAAGTTTTGTGTTATTCTCCAGTGTTTCACAGAATGCATGGCAGGCCTTTATACCCGAAATACATTCAACTCCTAAGGTTTGAGGGAAATGTCGCTTTTTGTTCCGCATTTCCGAAAGAGTTCTCCCTCAACGCGCCGTCCCTCGTCGCCAGATTCCCTGATTACCTCCCCTGCGATACTCTCGCACTCCGACATCTCAAGTAAGTCTTGAAAGGCTTCGGACTTGCGGTGACAGATATCACAAAACCAGAACCGTCAGCCAGCTTAATGTCTTTAGGAAATTTTTATGAGTTTCAGAAAACCCAGAATAGTAAACACACTCTTGAAGGATCCTACAGGAAATCTCAAAATTATTATTTCTTCATTTCTTGTCAGGCGGCCCTGTCCTCTTTTTTTTTTTGGCTTTGCGAGTTCGAAAAGGGCATAAAGGAAATAATCATCCGCATGTCATCACTCATTAACATTTCTAGTTTTTGTCGTTCTAAAAATACCAGCAATAATAAGTTCTCTGTGTTCTTACCAGAGGGCAACAGTGGAACAGGTAGCGACAGTCTTACTGTCATTTCGTAGATTAAATGTTCGATCAGAATACTCAGCCTTCAAGAGAGAGGGACAAGGGGTGGAAGTGAAAGGAGAGAAAGAAAAGAGAGACAACCCTGTGTAAGCGAGGGGAATATTCTTTGTAGAGAGATCGATGCCATCTTCTGTCTTCCCGCCATCTTCTGTGTCTCTCTGACTTTGAAGCCGGCTGGTCCCATGACATTTGTTCCAGCGTTTGAAACCTTATAGTATGTACGGGGACAGAGAGAAATTAATGCACAGAAATCTTTATTTAGTGCTTGTTTTTCAAAAGAAATTGTAGGTCACGTCATTCATTAAGATTTTCCTAAATAGAATGTCTAACGATCGAGCATTGGCAGAAAGGTCGGAAGTTCAGTGACTTGCAAAAGCCTTCGGTGTTTTTGTGACTGTCGAGATGGATATGCATGACCATCTGTGTGCAGGTTGAAATGTAACTCGATGACTCACTGACTGACTCACTGACTCACTCACTGAACGGACACTTTGATGGATTAAGAACCAGCTTGCAACTGTTCTCGCGCGACCATTCAGCCTCCATCTGGTGGAGGAGTGAAGGAGAGATAAAACCGAGGACAGAGCAGCAAGAGTTCAGATCGCCATTAGAGGACCTTTCTGATGCCCAAGGGAGACATTGGAATTGAAGGCGGCGCATCCTGACGTCATTTCCTGCTCGACACGGGGGCAACATCCTGACCTCGCGGCGGTCGCACTGCCCCACAGGATGCCGGACTGTTGAGGAGGGTTAGAGGAGGGTAGTAGTGGTGATGACAGACAGTTGCCTCCGAAGGACATGCTGACACGATGCTAAATGAAAATGTCAGTTTTCCTAACTCGTAGTGATCACGTTTCACAGATTTGTTGTTGTAGTCACTTATGATATTTCCCTTCACCATCACATTTCATTAATTCTTTTTTCATTCGATGAACCAGTGACTAATGTTTATCTTTCTAGCCAAGATTTTCTTAGAAGTTATGTACAAACAATTTCAATCTCAAAATTTCTTTACTGATTTGTGAGGTCTTCTCAGGAGAAATCTTCTGCCTTTAAGAAATTCAATTGAGAGGAGCTGCCAAAACCCCAAACAAACAAACAAAAACTCAGGAAAGGTTTTCCAAGTGTGTTAACTGCTTCTCTCGTTCAGATAACACAGTGGGCAGTCTGATGTTTACGACACCTACAACAAACTTGAAGGTAGTGAAAGTCAGACAAGAAGTTTCTCAGAGTCAGTAAAATATGTAAATAGGTGGACTGTGCGGGAATTTCAGAATTTCACCTGAGTATTTTTATTGTCTATTCCCTGTGTTTGTTTCTCTGACCCTATGTATATAATGTGAATTATGTCTGTAATAAGCCTTTCCTTTCCATGTCGTCGACAAATCCGTCATATTCTAGTATTTTTCGTTTTCCTCAATTCCTGTCGAGATATTTAATGACACTGAAGTCAATGTTAGTCACAGGTGAAGGTAGGGGCAAGTATGTATGTATGGTTGTACTCATGATGAAAGAACCGCTTCTCCCGCCTGTGAAGTCTCCAGGTGTTCACGGTCCTGACTTTTAAGTAAATTAATAATTAAAAGCAAGGCATGACGGGAGGACCAGCAAAGTGCAGCCAGGTCGATGAGATCAGCGAAGCGTGTCATGGCTACCAGTCAGCAGTAAACACTTTGTCAGCAGTCAACACTTTGTGTATTTGTTTGTACGCACCGCCACACGTCACACACAATCGATGAGCTGTACCTGGGAGGACATCTTCGTGTCGGAGGGCAGGTTGTCTGCGTCCGTGCTGCGGATCTGCTTACTGGCCGACTGAGATCACATCAGCGGCGATGACAGCACATCGCTTGCCGCCTGGGGGTCAACGTCTGGACGACCCTTCCAGGTCATAGGGGTCAGCGTCTCTCCTAGCTTCCTCCTAAACCCGGAAGACGGACGATCTGAACACCAAGTTGGTGGGCTTAGTGACATATAGTTTGAGTGGTGACGCATAGTAGTGACACAGAGTAGGGACAGGTAGTGACACTAGTGGTGACGTAAAGTAGTGACACGGGGCGGTGACAGGAAGTGACAGTTGGTGACGTATAGTAGTGACACGTGGCGGTGCCACAGGGTACAGAAACGGACGGTGTACTTTTGCAACCAATAAGTAGCAAAGGGCGGCTGGTACAAAGTCGTTTGCTGCGTGTGCGTGCGGACTAGTCATCTGCCAAGCCCCACTGCAGGTTTGGGACCTTCATCGACACGAAATCCCTTCATGGTTGATCAGCCTTTGATTACTAACCTTCGCCTGCGTGAAACAGGGTTAGACAGGTTAACAGTCGCTCAGTTAATTATTGCTGTAGCTGAGTTTGACAGGTCGAGAGGATTCCACCCAAACGAGATTTCGCATTGGGTGGTGGTGGTGGTGGTGGTGGGGAAGACCTAGGGTTACTGGGTGCAAAAGGATGCGAGTACTTGGCCGTCTGAAGGTTGTCTCCTACCAGTACGGAAATCTCGAGGCGAAGGTCGTGACTAATTGAATAATTG
Organism: Pomacea maculata; assembly: GCA_004794325.1. NCBI lineage: Eukaryota > Metazoa > Mollusca > Gastropoda > Architaenioglossa > Ampullariidae > Pomacea > Pomacea maculata. Next base: position 10,987 of record SRHC01001602.1, read on the forward strand.
TAAAAAAACCCTTTTTTATTCTCATTTTCCCCACTTTTAATGAGGCTATTTTTAGCTTGCAATTTGTAACCGATTGAAGGGAGGAGACAGCGAGTTGCCCATGTACTCCACAAGTACTCCTAGTGTGATTGTGCTCTGCACCTTGTTGCAGCCAATCTTCGGCGCCACGTCAGACACGGGAGCGGAACTAATGCCGGGTGGAGAGAAAGCAGTCTTGCAAGCAAACCCGAGTGTTTTGAGAAACTCATTTGTAGCCTCGGCTGCTCCATGATTGGAGGCTGGGACAGGACAGCGCGTGCAGTCGTGAGAGTTTGACTTTAAAGCCTTGAACTCAACTTGAAGTCTGTTCTCCTTATCTAACGACGACGACGACGACGACGACGACGATGACGATGATGATGATGATGATGATGACGATGCCACACAGATGCCCAGCTGTTAATTCATTTCTGCCGCGATAGCTCACTGGGTGCCATGAATATTAATTTGTCTTTCCTCCGTCCATGGGTTTCAACATTTCCAATTAGCATTTTTTTCTGTTTTCATTGTGGAGTTTTGGGTTCCATTCATGACTTCTATTAGAGTTTCGAGGCCCATTATCTCTCGTGGTACAAACAACACAGGTCTGCGACTCCCTCTCCAAGTCACATAACAATAACAGTGAATATTTATATCGCCCTATATCCCTGGGTTGAACCCTTTCTATGGCACTGTAGGGCATGCTGGCTGTAGGGTGAGTAAACACTTCTAGAAACTTCTATTTGTGTTTGATGTAGACAGCCGAGCATCGATGTTCGCAAGCGCTGGGCAAAGGTTGTTGAAGGCGTGGATGTAGGTAGTGAGACACGGAGTTGATGCTGATGGAATCTCTCCTCCGGCTCCTGTCAGTTTGCAAGATCATTCGATTAGAAAGCTGATTAGAATCTGTCTGTAAAGGAGGTTCTTGTGAGTGATGTGCTGTACGGAGGGTAATGACCGGGTAGTTTGGCTGTTTATGACTGTGGTATGATGGCGGAACTTTATTTCAGACATCTTTGATGACTATGAAGTGAGTACAGATGGATGGATAAGTGTTGAAAGGGCCTTCAAAGAATCTCATTTCTGCACCACCATCACACGACTTCTAGAAATCCTTTGTGATGATTAGTACATGTCCCAACAACATCATCATTCAAGCTGTCTCCCAGTGACATCACCATGTATCGGCGATGCTCCATCCCACAGGTAGAAAGGTTTGGGAAGACGACAAACCCACGAACTGAAGTCTGTACTTCTACCTCCTTGCGGCGAGATGAGGGTTCGCCGAGCGCAGTTGAATTACAAAGTAATCAAGTTTACGTGGTGCTTGTCAGCCTGCAAGACGTAAACAAGAGAAGAACCTTGTGTTCGTCTGGCTGTTCCATAACAAGGGTCAGCGGACTCTTTCCACAAGAATGTGTTTGAAGAATATTTTTTTTTTGGCTCTTGGTTATTGCTGTTTAGAAAACTCAGGTGGTCGGAAAAAACGTAGATGAAAAAAAACTGATAATAATGACAATGACAACAAAGATGATTATGCTGATAACACACTGGTCAGAAAATCTCGTATTTAAGACCCTTTACTAGTCATGTTCACCTTTTGCAAGAGAAAATGTCAACATCTCGACACTTACATCCGTTTGCAGGTAGGAGGAGCAGCAGGAGGTGGAGCAGTTGTAGCTACATCAGTCGTGCTTCAGCAGCAGGAGACGTTGTTTTGCTGTTTACACCCAGCGAGATGTTTATCACGCGGCAGTCCTAAAACCTGTTTGCATGCCGCAAATACCTGGGCACTGGGGCACGGGGCACGCCCTCTCCTCCAGACCAATGTCTTCCCCGCTCTTTGCAGCAAATTTCCCTGGGGACCCGCTCTCTAACAGCACAACATATCCAGTGCACTTATTTTATTTCATTTTTTAGAATGAGGTCGTAACTTCCGAAACCTGCTCCCAAAATAATCTGATTGCACGTTGTCTTTAAGGTCAACCTTATTACATGCTCGGCGAGTCTCAGCCTGGAACTCGATGGGTGGGCCGGGTAGGGAGCGCAAACATCGTGTACAGCCTTGACAAACACCAGTGTGAACAATGTTGTAGTGCAACCAACCAGCCAGCCAGCCAGCCAGCCAGTCAACCAACCAACCTATGAGAGAAGATCCACACAATAGTGTATAAGATCCATACTATCATGCAGTTCAAACCAAGGATGGAGGCATCAGGCGAAGGACAGTATCAAGATTTCTGTTATTCACTCCACAAGTTTTATTATTATTTTCATTTCCTTTTGTGATGCTTTGCGATGTTTTGGTGTTTGCTCTGTGGTGCAGCACGCGCTGTCTTTGGTACCTGGACTGTTCTTATGGCGACCGTAGCAACATGCACCCGACACCAACCTCATGGTTGTAGCTCACAAAGTTTCTCTCAACACTCACATTCATTACAAGATGTTTTGTAAACATGTGTCGCCGTTTTGTCCTTGACAATACACCGTACACAGTAATTTCATATTTACAAGAATTTTTCAATTTTCTAGTGCATACAGTAACACTTTATTTACAAGATATTTACGATTTTCTCCTGTAGACAGTAATATCATATTTTCAGTTGTTTTTCAATTTTTGTTTGTTTTCGTGTAAAATGACTCGAATGCTCCCTGTCCAGATTCATGATCCTCCGAGCAACAAAGCTGAAAACGTGATTGCCAGAAACGGTTCTTTTGGTGGTGTGCAGAATGTTTGTTTGTTAAAAAAAAAAAGTTGTAAAACCTGTTTCGTGCAGATCATGTGATATCGTGCGACATCGTGACGTAACCTTTGCTCCCCATCATGGCGCACTGCGAGCCGCGGGCAGGTGATGGCGTAACCTACACCAGCACCAGTCCCACCATCACGTCTGCTCTCACGACACCCACACATGATCACGTGAGCACGCCACCCAGTGAAGACCTTGTGGACTATGGCGGGCCACCCGCCCCTCGTTCCTCGTCTCAACCTATCAGCCCGAGTGCATCTGACAGCCACGACATCGTGGAGACTCGAGTATTGACCCTCGACCGTCGTCTTGCAGGCACGTCAGCGATGGACTGACAGTAATCTCGGGCCTATCAGGTGTCACGAACTGTCTGTGTGCTAAGCGGCTGCGTCTACAGGTCTACAGGTCTACAGGAGACAGCAGGACCGCTAAGTGACGTGAGGACACGACAGTGTCACTATTAATGGGCAGGAAGTGACGTGATGACATGGCAGTGTCACTATATTTGTCAGCAATTTCATGGGATGTGAGGTCGGATAGTGCAGGTCATTGTCTTTGCTTTAAAAGTTTGCTTGGAAGAGGATGACGAAGAATATATTTTATGAAATAAATAATTTGCGATTATAAGTAATGGAGTTGAAATTCTGTTTTTGTTTCCACTGCGGCTTACGACTCTTTGTAGTTGATGAAAGGCTTTTTTTCTAGCCACCCACCCCCCGCGAAAAACAACAAAATATCAAGAAAGTAACCTATATAAACAAGTAAATATAAATAAATTAACCTTAATAAATAACCTAAATAAACAAGTAAGTATAGATAAAGTATCACAGACAAACAAGCGCCGGACCTTTTGACTTCCGACCAAAGTATACCTGAATGTTCTTGATTTTCATTTTACATTCACACACTTTAAAAGTGAATTTTTTTTCAGTTGCTTGCACAGGTAAGTTAGGAAAAGCGAAAAATACTAAGCTAATGGCCACATACTTTCACATTATTAAACAAAAAAATAGTTTTTACAGGCTCAAAAGAGCGGGTATGCCTCATGTTAGTGAACACTAGTCACTCACTGCTCCACGATGTTCCTTGAAGTCTTTGCGTCTGACTTGAGTAGTAAAGTCCTTCCCTTTTTATTTAGAACAGAATATAACATGTCAAGTCTGGGTGATGAATTGTCGATCCAGGAAATACAAGAAAAAAATGAAAAGCTGAATGAAGGGCTGCTAGAACCAAGTGAGGATGACAGGAGGATAGAACTGAAAGCCTCACGCAGGAGGTACAGGGGTCGCTGGTCCCGACTAATAATCTGTCAGTTTGAGTTCCCTGGAAACTGGATGTCGAAAACAGTCCCTAAATATTTCTGTTATCTCGAGGCGATCGACATAAACAGTACATGTCGTGATTCCTTCAGTAAATTATTATTTCCTGAGACTTGAAGAATTTCAAAGCAATGTTCATCACACCTGTGTACAGGTAAATGCAGAAGGTCGAGATGTTTCTCTCAAGTATTTTCATGCTAAGTTACGAAATTGTTCTGAACTCGTTAGACTGGTTGAGCATGGTGATGATGGACATCCAGTATGTCCGCAAGTTTCCAGATATCGAGAACTTGATGAGAATAGAGAGAGAGAGGGAAGAGATGGAAGACTCCGCTAAGATGGCGGGCACAGGGATGCAGGGTTCACACACACATCCCATCGGGGACGGCGGCTTTGTTGACACGTACACACCTCACAAGGTCTGTGACAAAACACATTGAGTAGCTACAGGGCCAGTGAATTGCTGGACAAACTTCATTAACTCCAGTCGCTGTTGTTGTGCCTCGTCTGGCACCGACCCCCGACCCCTGTCCTGAACCCTCCCCGACTGGTGAGGTCAGCGCTCGAGAGTCAACATGACTCACACGTGAGCAGCTGTAACTCACAGACTTCGGCAAACACTCGTCAAAACCTCATTTAGTGCCAACTTCAGACCACTATAACTCGCAGACTGAGGTGTGTGGGGACTGAGTGACTGTACACGTGTACAGGACGGACAACAAACAGTTGTTTGTAAACTAGGACTCACGTGCGACCCCTGACCTTGCACATCCTGGTCACACACGACATCGACAACTAATAGTCTTTAAATGAAGTCATTAAAATTGGTTTTTCAATAATCTTGACTAGGGGTCTATCTGAAGATAAAAGCTATGCGGGTATGTTTGTATTATAAGTACCCGTATAATGTTGAAAATCCAACTCAGCCCGCATGCCAGTACTTAAGGTCCCTCTAGGACATTTGCTGAGAACATCAAGCTACTAGAGATGTCAAGATCTCTTTGTAAGTACCATTTGGAGGACAGGAAATTCTTGCTGCACTTAATGTTCATTTTACTGGAGTGAAGGTAGACTGTACGGACGAACCAACGGATGTATATGCAATGTGAAATATGAGCTCAGTCTCAGTATTTACTCGGAGTCTTCCACACCTGTTTCAAATAGGTGTTCTGGTTTGATGGTCTAGGTAATGTTGCTATTCACTTTACGTCCATCAATCTATCCACGAGGACATACAAACATACAAACAGATGACATACAACAAATGTATCCACACTCGCATACACATGTACATAAACACATTCACACACAATACGAGTCCATGTTATATCCATACACACAACAGCTCTGGCACATCTCAGGCTGAAAATAGAATCCATCCTCCACCCTAAGGATGAAGCAGTCGCCCCCCTCCCCCATCTCGTCCGTCTAGAAGCTTCAGTTGCCTCCCTTCACTCCCTCTGATCCATTATCGCCTCCCGGAGAAATGAGCTCCGCTCCGAATCAATGAAGAAAAGCTGGAGGAAGCATCGGGTGTCCTCAAACCCCGGCATGCACACCTCTCGGATTACAGCCGCCTCTTCATACCCTGTCCACCCTGCGCAGGTATTTTTAACTCTGTTTTGTCTGAAATTCTCACCCGCTTGTGGACTAGAATTAGCTCCCTCCTCACGCGCATGCGCACACAACAAACCCCCATTTGACACCAGGTACAGCGACAGCAGCCACCCTGATGTCATATTCCCTCCATCAGTCACCAAAATATCCAATCCAAGCTCAGGTTTCCTCGAGAGCTAAGCTGTGGGGGCAAGTGTCCGGCCTTGACTTTTTTCTTAACAATCAAAAACACAAAAACTATTTTTTTCTTTCCATGGCCTTCAGTTACATAACATCAGCAGAAGAGTTGAAAAATAACTTGCATGACCGATATCTGTAAACACTGTAACACGATTTAGAGTTAAACTAGGTGAAACACAATTCACTCGACTGTCACTGATTTGATGAAAACCATCGAGAAGACACCATTGATGCCAAGGTAACATTTAGAGTTTTACCGTTGTTTCCCACCTAATCGTAAAGAGGCTAAAATCATAAATTAGTGTTTTAAAACAGAAAACTCTGTTGCAAAAATGTATACAGAGAGAAAGAAAGCCTGGGGTTAGGGTTCTGGTGCAAAAAGGTCACCGTTTTGAGGTCTATAGATAAAAAAAAAAATCTCCCCGTTTCCAATTAGGGGTGGTAGACATGGCCACCCGATTGACTGGAGAGCTAATGGCAGCGGAGGGAAAGGATTGACCCGGCCTCCCACATCCTGTGCTGGAGACACAGTCACCTACTGTCTTGTGGGGCTGTTAATATTATGAACTAAAGAATTAATTTGTTTGTTATTTTGAATTTGGACGCTGTCCACGTGAAGTCCACAATTCTCAGTGTGGTAGTTAGGCGCTCATTTGAACTGCCAAGCACACCATCCATGTTTTCAATGAGAGAAAACAAATTGTTGTCTAATTTAGACAAGGGACCAAGTTAGTTCCCCCATCATAGAAGCCCTGGAGGTAGTTTATGATGTAGATTCTACGCTCAGTTGTAGAATTTGACCAAGGGTAGTTAATTTAGGAGTCAGGGATGTGCATCAGACCCTGTCCCCTTATTTTACTCCCTTCTCCACCCCATAAAGTTTCTCTACAGTCGTGCTTCGCTTCTTCCCATCAGCATCATTTTGGCGGGAAGGGAGAGAGAGGGAAATGCATCTTGGTAGTCGCCCCTGGCGTCGCTGATGACCAGTGAGGGCGCTGGTGTGTGCGCGGTGGTGGAGGGATCAATCTTATTTACTTGTCTCCAGCCCGTGAAAAGACTGGCCGGCCAGCGGACTGATTGACTATCGCAGTCTCCCACTGACGTCATCACGTACACACTCACACACACACATTCACTTACACACAGCGGACTTATTGACTATCACAGTCTCCCACTGACGTCATCACGTACGCACACGCGGAAGAGAGAGAGATGAAGAAAGAATGATAGAGAGAAAGATATAACGGAGGTAAGCTTCTGAAAATGTTGGACGTTAAGCATGATGTCAGTCGACACAGATAAGACTGGAGAAAACATCGCAATGAAAGCGAAGCAGTAAAGTGAGGAGGAGCTCATCTCAAACTGATGAAAAATAAACTCTGTCCTATAAACTCGCAGGAGATGAACAGTGCTCAGACCTCGCAACTTCACGTTATAAAAATACAGAGAAGTCTCGGCTTGCCACGGAAGCATCAGAAGCTGAGTGCTGCTCACGCTTGTCCTGGCGAAAACAAAGATGGCGGAGCTTCACGCAGTCGACGATCTGCCATTTCCTTACCGCATCTTATCGCGAGATTGGGCGAGATCGCACGAGTCTGTACGAGATACACGAGATTGCACGAGATCTTTTATTGCACCTGTCAAGTCGTGCGCCGTGACACTCCGTAGGAAGAAAGGAAGAAAGGAAGATGAACTCTTTTGAAATATTTACTAATTAATTCCAATTACAGACAATTTGTCTCCACAAAATGTGAAATAATGTCAATTTCTGACATGTTTGATTCTTTGGAGATTTTAATAACACGATTTTCATCTCTGGGAAATGTTTGATTTTGTGGAAATGTAATTAAAGATGTCAAGCTCTGACAGACGTTTGGCAGAAACATAAACGAACTCCGATGCCTGCCCCTGCAGGGTCTGTGTCCAGGAATACAGGCGAGACCAGATTCATCGGAGAGCAGATCACCCAGTCCACCCCTGGCATCACAGGCAGTCTTTGCGGTCTGTCAGCCGGTAAATTGAGTGTGACCTCTCGCACCCATCCATCCAACTATGAGGTGACCTTTCAAAACACAGACACGTGTGGAAATTTAAATATATCCGTTATAGACATAACATCTTGGCTGCTTGGTGAGCCAGTTACTTCAGTAGGATAAGGCCAGGAAGAAGGAATGCAAAGCAGAGTGAGACACCAGCTGCTGTGTAGGAGACTGTGGGCAAGACAAGAGCAGAAAAAACAAAATTAAAGAGAAGACAACTCGTCAGGCTTTCTCGTCTTTCTCTCTCGTGCAATTTCCTCGGACCTTCCTATGTCCACCCGCTGTCCAGTAGCCGAGACTGATTATCGTCCATTGCTGTATTTTCAATGTTCCCACGTGTACTGCAGCCCATCACCAAGATGTTTGTTTAATTAAGGGTATCTTGACAGCCCAAGTGTGGTAGTCTCTGTTGTAGCCACATACCCACTTTTGGCAACAACGTCACTCAGCTTCTGTGTGTTTAGGTGGCGGAGCTCAGTGACGTCACGGTTGTGTTTGGGTGGCCGAGCCCTGGGCAAGCTACGTCACAGAGAAACTCCTGAAGGAAAATGATTTGTGAAAGTCAGATTCTGGGCGGCGGTTGGTAAAATTTCAGAAAGGAAAGGGAAAAGGGATGAAGACGCAGAGAAGAGCGACGTGTGGGAGGTTCTGGCACGTGCGCTGTGCACGGAGTGGAGCACTCAGCTACAAGGTAAACACAGATTAAAGCTTTCACCAGGTGAAGAGCTGAGGTTTATAAATATACCTTGACGTGAAGGCAGTTTGACGCAGTGCACTCACATGAGCTCAAAGCTGAAAGAAAATTAAAAAAGGGGCACAACTCGCTTGTCCTACAAATAACCAACACTTCCGGTACGTAGCTACAGTGAACAGGTCGACAAACAGCAGGCAAACGTCTGGACACACTGTTCAAGCAGAAAGTGCAATGCTTGAACGACACATCTACCATGGCAAAAAAACATTTTTGTTGACAAATCAAAACACAAAAGCGAGTTGTTGACGGATTGAAAACTTGTCGGTTTTTTGGTCCTGGGAAAACTTTTCTGAAAAATGGAAACCTCATCTGATGGACGTGTACGATTTTTCGTGTATTTTTATCTCAGCAATTTAATAAAAGGCTCATTTTTTTCTTCATTTCGATGTCTAAACTTCCTACTCATAGCTTAGATGTAACATTTTATCATTAATATGATTGAACTAGCAAATAATTTTGACATAACTCATTGGATGATTGAAGCAGCGCTTAATTAATTCAGCAGATGAATAGTGAAGAGATTGTACTGATGTATAAATGAGATGTATATCGGTATGTATAACATATGCAGAAATTTTCTGCATGAAAAATGCCTTTCTGCGAGTAGAAGAATCTGACATACACAGACATCGTGTAACTGGTGCTGACTCAGGAGCGTGGGAAGGTCTGTATAATTCCCCGGGTACAAGTGCCAGCAAGTCCGACACCCATAAATAATCCAAGTGCTCCACACCTGACGTGTCTGGCATGACGACTGGTAATTCGTTTATTTTTGTTTATTCCTCCCTTAGCAAGTAGCAGCTGACCAATGTTGTGGTGTTTGCCGGTGCTGGTGGTCAGGGAACAGCGGCTGGCAGGACTTGAGCTTTACTTTGTATCTACATCACTACCATGCTGGTGTTGCCATGACTGTGCTCTGTCAGTGCCAGACTATTTCATGTCATTGGCACTGTGTGTCAGTTCGTTAGTGAGGTCTTGCAGTTCCTGGATGGTGCCTCCCCTCAGATCAATGTCCGACAACCACAGGCTCCATCCGGCCGCCCACTGATGGAGGTAGAATGTGGTAGTCAAGGCTTTTCGCTTCATGTCCAAACAAGTCGTTGGACAGGCTATTAGGAAGTTTGGACGAGGTTATTATCTTCCTTTTATATCCCTTCCATCTGCATCTTCCAGGGCCCACTGAACGTTTGTAAGATGGACGAAATGCGTTTTGAGGAAGAAAATATTTTTTAGACGAAAGTGCTGAGACTGAAAGAGTATTTGTTGCTTTTTGTATTTTTGTTCCGCATCTTTGATTAGGAACCAAATGTGTCTGTGTGCTTGTTATTTTCATCTGTGCAAACGTGAAATCATCAAAGTTTGTATTTGATTTTCCATGTTTTTACTTACTTATTGTTAGTAGGATATAAATAGAATAATTATGCTCATCTGGATGTCTGTTTTCATACTTACTTGGTAAAAGTAAACAATAACAACAACAAAAAAAAACCCCTCCAACATGTCACTGTTTTTTCTTAGTACTAACTTTATTCGCTCTTTTATTTGAATAAAATATACATGCTTATGTAAAAAACAGCAATACTATCTCTCTACCCCTTTTTCTCACTGTTTCTGGACAAGTTTTACAGAAAACAAAATTAGTATTTTACTCCATCCCTTAGTTAAACACAGTGGGTTCAATAGACAATGCAACACTGTGAGAACATTGCAGAGTTTCTCTGGGGTACATTGCTAAATGTCTCTGTTAGCTTTGTGAAGACAATCAAGCACTAAGAGCATCAGTCAGGGCTGGACTGTCGATGCCGGAGATGGACATTTTGGCTTTCGAGCCCTTAAGCCGATTGGCCATGTTCTCCAGTCCCAGCCAAGCTGCTGGGATGTTACTTGTACCACAGTGAGACTAGTTTAGTTTGATATTTCACCCTGACCTGATGGATAGTAGAGCAGACCTCTCTGTGGACCAGTTTCTTGTCAAGGGCAAAACCCACGAAGAACACAGATTTTTTTCATTCAGCCTGGATTTTAAGCCCTTGGTCACCCAAAGCTTGTTGTTTGGGAAAGCTGTTTCGATGGAACGGTGCAATCTACAGAATACGAGATATATGAGGAGATGGTGTTAACTAAGTTGTCAAGATTAGGACATGCTTTTAAAAACCATCCCAGTTGGTAATTCCATATAGCAAGATATACACTCAGATGATAGCAGGTGAAGTAGAAACATGAAAGTCAGAGATGAAAGACGCCAATGACAAAGGAAACAGTACAACAAAAGGATGGAGATACTAGCAAGAAGTGTAAAAACACAAAAGACACTCAAATCAGAAACACGCGACTGCAAAAAGAAACAAAGAAGTAAAATGACATCAGTTACCTTTATGTCGATAATAAAGCATTTATAGCAAAATGGATTATCAACTCACCACCGAGGTCTAGAACTGTCTGCAAGAAAATGAATTTAATGTAACCTATGGTGTCCTGGGTCTGTATCTCCTACCAAGTCTGCAGAGAAAAGGTGTGTGTATGTAAATAAGCTTCTCCAATACCACTTTCATCCGAAGCAACAGTCTGCTTGCCACAGTCTCATCTGGAAATCGATGGAGAGCAATCTTCTTCTCATCTACAATCACACCACCACTGTTCTGACATACACATATTATTATCGCATCATTTTTCTGTCAACACACCATGGAGTCTGGAAGCAAATCTCCATACGCAAAAGACGAAAGAAGATATTAAATGCACCAAAGCGGCATTCTTGAACCCATAAATAGGATGCACCTTTGACCGACCCCACTGTTACAGAACCTCCGTCTGTCTTGTAGCACAGCGCCTCCAGGCCCTTATCCATGCTGAATGTTCGCATTGCATGCTCCCCAGACCTTTGGAAGTCTCTGTCAAAAGCTTTTTCAAAGTCAAAATCAACGTTTAAAAATAAATTCCAACGACAGGGTGTTTGTGACATGAGGTGCGATTGGTGGGTTCATTCTGTTGACAGCTGCGCCACCTACAGACGAGTAAGACTTCCATAGTCCAACATCTTCACGCGGTCCATCCTCCCAACCAGTTTCACATGACTGCAGACATCTAACTTGTATCTCTTACTCTTGGAGGCCAAGTCTCGCGAGATGTTGCAGCTTCCATAAAGACGGACGATTCTCTGAAGTTCTTGCTGCCAACACATTCCTGACACTGACCAAACGAACACGACAACAGACCAGCAACACCAACGGAGCAAGATGAAGGAGGAATCGAAATGCATCTTATCACCAGACGACATCGCTCAAGCTAGTAGATGGAAGATGGAAGATCTCCGAGGAAAGATGTAAACTTCACTTGTAGCAGCCTGCATGTCCCGTCAATCAAAAGATGAAAATCAGTTTAAATGTCGGAAAAGTTTGTGAGTAGGAGTTTCTTTGGTGAAATATTCCAGACGGAACCTGACCAAATAGGCCTTCATGCAAAAGGGAAAATGAAACATTAAATTACCTCACTGGTCTCTGCAGATCATCTCTGAGTGAAATGGAGAAAAAATGAAATAAAAACGCAAAAATGGACGAAAGAAAAGAGAAAATGACAGAGCTGGCAGCAAGAGATGCACAAGTAGCCTGTAACAAGTCAAACTTTTTCAACAACAGCTGTTGATGATCTCATTCTCCAGTTTCAGCCTCGCCTGTTTGCTCCTGAATCAAAACCTTAAAAACAGAACAACCTCTCCATCCCCCTCTTCATTTCTCGCTCAACTCTTCAACATCTTTATTCCATCGAGCTTCTAGGAGATTCCAACTTTAGCAGTTTATTGTAGAAGCTGCACGTGTACTGGACACCAGCATCAACCCACAAATACACACGACTGTAGACACACCCACAGAGAATACACAAACACCTGTCAATAAACAAAAACACTCGCATAAACATGCATACACTGCTCCACACACTCGCGTGCACACACACACACACGCAGACCTACACAAAAACATTTTCTCTCTCACACACACACACACACATACAGACCTTCACACAAACATTTTATTTCTTTCCCTCTCTCTCTCACACAAGTATAGATGCTGTAATCACGCTCCACACAGAGAAAGACACGTGCAGCATGCACGTGCATGTGAAGTAAGAAAGTTGCTGCTGTGATCTGCCAGGAAAATGCATTTCAATTCAAAAAACGCATCAGGTGTTTCAGTTAAAGACCATTTCGTTTGACACAAATGCCGGATAATATATTTACCTTTCAAATGTCTACCTGCTTCCTTCAAAGAAAACAAATAGTTTTAAATTATTTTTCCGTAACTGCCTTCAGAAGAAGCAACACTTTCTTGTATTTTCTCTCTATATACATGTTGCTCTGTTTTCAGGAGGTCCATTCCGATTATTTTTTTTCTTTTTTGCTTTGTTGTTTAAAATCAGTCACAATCCTTGAGATAAACAGGAGTAACCGTGTAAACTCTAAACCCACAGCAAGCTGTAATGTCGGTAAGTGCATTACAGATTTATGTAAATATCGTTAAAAGATGAACAAAGAACAAGATAGACAGAGAGAGAGAGAGAGAATTTCTGGCTATTAATAAAATGAAGCACTAAACTAGCATCAAAAGGATGAAGACAAAAGGCAAGCAGTTTAGTAAACGACAACAACATGTAAATAAAACAGATTTTTTAAACATTAAAACATAAAAATACAGTTTGAGCGTTCAGAAATGATAAATTAATCTAAAAGAAATACAGTTTATAAGTTTTTAAAATATTATAAGCCACGTGGATACATGTAACACCTCAAGCCAAAGTCTGAATGACTATTTGGAGTTTAAAAAGCACTGAGTTCGCAACCCACAGAACATCGCCATGGCGGAGCTGGTCGGCCTCCAGGATTCAAGAACAATCAACATCAGATGAGACGACGACCCAGTTATCTCCTCCTACAGGTCTCCCCCTGCACTACAGTGACCCTCACCACACCTTTCCCCGCAACTCCCTCCTGACCCCTTACATGACTTGGCCCCTGCACTCCAAGTCGCCCTCCCCTCCCCTTACTCCTCCACACAGCGGAGTCTGCTGCAGGTGGAAGCACTTTTCACACACAATCACAAACATATTCACATAGCAATCAAGCATCAGGGCGGCAAATACTCACAAAAATAAACACGATGTTAACTTATTAACATCTCAACAAACACTTTGCAAACACGTCTCCTGAGTTTGTGACTTCCGGTTACAAGTATTGCTGTTGTAAAAACAAAACATACACGAGCTTCGAACCTTGAGTTTCCTTTAAGTAGAAATCTCTAGAAAAGGTAAAATGCTGTTCACCTGCGTGTCTGTGGCTTTTCAGTGAGAAACAGAAATGTAACTGAAACTATAAGCACAGAGTTGCAAGGATCCAGCTTTGCCAAACGTGGGTTCCTTGGCTACATCCTGGCGGCCGGGAGTCAGGACAGAAAACATGGAAACCTGTGTGTGAAGCCGTGTCTTGGAGAACTTTCCATACGAGTTCCAACAACTGTGAGGTTCGTTGAATCACAAATTTCTTATTGAATAGTGATACAGTATTTTATTTATCTTCCCGAATCTATAGTTACCGGATGCCACCAAATGATCTTGTATACAAATCCTTTTGAGGGAGGAAATTCTACTGACGTCACTCTTACTTCCGGGTGGTTTTACACCCCGGTCCTACGAGGCACTTTCTTACTTTGCGTCTGTCAACTGTGACTCACGTGTGACAGGGAAAACCCGTTGAGTAGTCGTCAATGACGACTGCAAGCTCGCCGATGTCGTCATCGTTGTGCGCACCACGCGACAGAGTTACCGGCCGTGTCGCGCGCAGTGTCGCCCTCTACCACGTGACCACAACCACTCGCTTAAATTTGCGCGCGGGCATCGATTCGCATCCAAAGCGCGTGCGAGCATCACAGAGGGCGCCAGTGTCTACCAGTGATTGCTGCTGTCGGGCGTTGCGCTGCTGCTTGCCCCTTCTTGCTGCAGCTGCACAGACGTGCAGCAGACTGCGACCCTCGTGAGGCTCAGAGTCACTGGAGTGTGGTGAGCACAACCGTGACTGGTCTCAAGACCTTCAGAAGTGCATCGGACCTGACATCGCTGGTTCATCGTCTTCCACAGCTGATGAAAGCATCGTGGTTACAAGTTTTTCTCGAGCTGACAGTAAGTTTGGATTCCTTTACTCTTCACGCGCTCGTGTGTGAGTGTGAGTGGGTGGGAGGGATCTTGTACCCCGGGTAAGAATGTTAGTGGTCCTGAGCTGCATGCACGTTTGTGCCTCTGTGTGTTAGTTTGTCTTTCACAGAAAGATGTTTAATACTTAAAGATATGGGGGCAATGGAAAGTTTGAATGCCAGTCCTGTGTCCTATGTCCACAGATATACTCTCACGTATCCCACACTCCATTCGTTAACCACAACACAGTCTATCCACGAAACTCCTGGGTTTGAGGCTGTGGTTGAGAGTAACCTTAGGGTTAGACCTTTTATTCCTCCTTTCTGTCTTCTTTCCTTGCTTGTCATTGCCAACTACTAGTTGTATAGAAGGCTACAATATTTTCACACCCATGAACACACAAACCCACCTGCGCTGAAATAAACAAACCAATGATAAGTTACAGAATTCCTCCAGAAGTGTTTGTTTGTTGGTTGTTGTTGTGTAAGGTTTTATAATAATCGTATTTCTGTACATCTCACAGTTTAGGGCTGAATACACTTTCTTTACTTGACACGAATAGTTAAGTTTTTATTGTTCACACGTGCACTTGATTCGCTGTATAAGATTCCATCCGGTGCAGTTGCCCAGTCTCTAGCTCTTCCAGTCCTTGGAAAAGAGAGATAAGTATTAGTGTCCACGTGTCTCTGGACTTTTGGTCTACACCGCACATTTGCTGACATTAAAGATAAAGGTCCGAGCAGGTGATTCTTGCAGCTTCACATGAAACAGGTGTTGGACTGAGTGAGTGATGTCAGTCACGGGTCTGTGGAGAGAGATTGACGAGTTCTTACTGGTGGGGTCACCCTGTGTGTATAAATAGCTGCTCTAGTCACGTGACTACCCGGTCTTGTGTATCACGTCACAGCCGAGAGTAGGTGATGACGTCAGCAATACGCGCATAGGAATTTGGCTGACGTCAGTAGAGCGGAACCAGCTGCGAGTGGCAAGCGGCTCTCCTGAGCGAGTACACCTGTGCTGTGGGCACGTTGCCACTGGCGTGTGGTCGCGAGGCCATCACTGGAATGGTTCACACGTCTACCTTTGACCTGAAAGTGACGTCAGATAAGCAAGATACTGATCCAGATATACATGTATACTCTTGTGCACGCACGCGCGCACGCACACACTCACACTCACACACATGTTGATACTCGGTACCAGGCGCTGACTGTCGCCAACCGTCTGTAGACCATGAAGCAGTCAGTGCCGCGCGCTATTGATTTCGCACCTTGCTTCCCACTCCATGGGAGGATGCGGGAGGAGGGTTCAGCTCCCAATCCATCCTCCACTAGTCCCTCCTACCCCCGCCCCCAAACGGTCCACCCCAGGACGGAAATATTGCGACATGCAGCGGAACTGGAGCAGAACTCCTGCAGCGCCAGCTACAAGTCACGGTCCACTGACGCTGTGACGCTTGTGTCGGTCATGTGATCTCTCTGCGACAACTGCCGCAACACGCAGACGGACGCAAGGTCTGCCATCTCGCTGGGTCACGTGGGGTCTGCGACTACAACAAGGTGTTCTCCCTGCAGGTGCCCCGCCATTACGCTAATGGTCCCACACCTAATGGCTTTCTTAACGTGCATTACTGTGCACCAGGTGGCGCGGTGAGCGGTGTTTGTGGGTAGTTCCAGACGCCATTTTGATGACGCCACTGTCCGCTGCAGTGTTGAACTGTTGGCATTGAATAAAATGTTCTCTCTGGTATTTTTATGTTCCAGAAGCCGCCTGAAGAGCTCGTGGTGTAAGCAGGCGCCAGACTGTTTAATCGCCGGCAGCTGAAGCAGGGAGACAACCTCAGGATGACGACTGTCTGCTCAGCGTCACCCACATCCGGGCCATCGCCGCCGGTAACGTTTTCGCTCTCCGGCGAGCGAGACTTCCTGGAGTCTGCCAACAAACTTTCCCCCACAGACGAGAGGGATTTCTTGGAATCCGCCAAAAAATCCTCGCCCTCCAGGTCTTGGTCGTCGTCGTCTCTTCACTCGGCATCGTCCGACGACAAGCCTCACCCGGACTTTTACTCTCTGTCCCTCAATCTCAACCACCGCCTGCACGACCCCCTCAGCACTACCACCGAGGTGGATGATGACGAGGAGATGGTACCCCTGGGGGCAATGAGGCCCCGCACGTACAGCCTGCCTGCCACCGAGGTCCGTAGTTTCCGGCCGGTGGCAGAGCCCCCGAGCGTTTGGCGTGACGTGTACACGTGTCCCGTTCGCTCCTTCAGTCGCACCACCAAGGGAGTGGTCAACCGTGGCGACTCGGTGCGCAAGTGCAGCATCAACAGCCTGTTGTCGTCCGGCAGCACCATGACCGAGGGCGAAGAACGTCACCGCGCACTGTCCATTGCGTCACAAGATGGCGTCGGCTTCGAGCTGTGCGGCGGGGTGGGTGTGGACGGCAACGTGGCGCCCCCCTACTTCCGGGTAGCCATCTTGGGTACCATGGGGGTGGGCAAGTCGGCCCTGTTTCGGCAGTTCATGTCTTCAGAATATCTCGGCACCTACGAAACCAACTGTGGTGAGTTCCACATTTTTCTTTCCAGCTGCTTTTCGTCCATCTGTATGTCTGTCTGTGATGTCACGGAGATCGTCTATTGTCCATTCGTTCTTTTATTTGTGCTATCCTTCATTTATTCGTTGGTTTATTTAGTCTATTTATTTAGTTTATTTAGACTGGCTAACATCTCGATTGCTCTCATTCCTCTCACCCCTACCCACCTGACGCATGGAAGCTATTTATAGGTTTGCAAGTAAGCAACGATCGTTAGGATTTTTATATTTTAACGACGAAATATCTTCACTAAAAATCTTGACTTGTATGTCTTCCACGTACACAGTTCTTACTAAAAGATAAACTGCTTGTGTTAGTAAAATCCCGCCATTAGCAGACACATCTCTGGCGGTCTGTAAGTGCAGTGTCAGGCATCATGGGAATGTCATTCTGTCCACACCTGTGTGTGAGTGTGTCAGACAGATACGTTCACATACACGTACACATACACATACACATACGTATACATACATCACCGCCAGAGCCAGTAAACTGCCAGAGATCGCGCTGTGACGTCACGTTCTTGTTGTCTTAGTAACGAAAGGGGCTAATGACAGTGTCTGTGTCTCGCCTCCCTTCCTCCCGGCCGTCTTACCAGCTTTATATGTGTGAGTGTGTTGGGGTAGCTGTGCCAGTGTGTATGTGAGTATGAGTGTGTGTGCTGAAGTAGGTGAGCCAGTGGTTCTACACAGGATTTGTTCAGGCAGCAAAAGCAATGGCACCATAAACGATAAAAGAAAAAAAAATTATTCGTACGTTGAATAATATGATCAAATCCAATCAAACCAAACTTCACTGTATGTTCAAGGTGGTCTAAGACAGAAATTTTTCTTTTTCTCACAATCACTACACATACAAACATAATAGAAGCATAAACACATAACTCGCATACCTACCCATACAGGACATTTAACACACACTCACACCTATTTCCTTTCACACATAAACATGATGATCGTGATGATGTAATTGATGATTCTGAAGATGTGGATAATAATAATGATGCTTGTAGTGTTGTAGTTGTGTGCGAATATCACATCTAGAGTATCTTTTCTCGGTGACTGTTACAAAGTCACGGGTACATTAGTACCCGAATTTCAACTACACCCGGATGGTAGTTGGGTGGATTAGCCCCGTGCCGCTGAGTGCGGTCCTGCACTGTTCTCACCCTGTGTACCAACTACCCGCCTACAAGAGGCAAAGGCACGACTAATTAAACAAACATAAAAAATACTCATCCAGGAAATTGTCTGGCGAGCGTTTTGCAACTGAGGAGATACTGCAGCGCCCTCTGTGTCTTGTCTGGCATCGCCGAGGATATTGATCCTCTCCACGCACCCCTTCCCCACCCTACCCTACTCCCTACCCCGCCCCTCTCTCCACAGGAACTCCTATGGTTGTGACTACCTTCAGGTTAGTCCAGTAACGTGAGCCGTTATCAGACTGCAGTGCCAGACATAAAATAATTGTTGACAAACATCGCGGGACCCACCGCTAGTCATCAAAGGACGGCCCTCGCCAGCAGCAGCCAAAACCAATTTCTTGCTTTTGAAAGATCAGTCAGCAGAACGTTGTTGGATGTGGTGTGGAGACGTGGTGTATGCGCTCTGAACGTGCTTTGTACGTGATGTTGACGTGCTTTGTACGTGATCTCGACGTGCTTGGGACTTGATCTGGACGTGCTGGCAACTGAGTGAGAGACAACGCATGCGCAGCAGTGCATTTGATCTTGGGAAGAAGAAGAAGAAAAAAAAACCCTCGTCAAGCTTTGCGGGTTCTCTGGCGGAACTCAGACCGGTCCATTGTTTGTGCACGCCTTACTCTACGGACCGGCCAAATATGAACACGTGACAGGCATTCCCGGTGCATGATGGGCAGGTCACGTCTTTGCCTCCTTGCTTTTAGAGTTTTTATTCTTTTTTTCTTTTTTCTGGTGGGGGTAGAGTGGTGGGGAAGGTGGCCGACAGCTCCAAATGAGACGCATAAAGCGATCAAGATGCGGTGGGCGGTAATGGGGAGTCACCTCATCCAGAGGGCGCCCTTCTATGCAGATTTGCTGCATTTCACCGACAAAGTCGCAGGGTGAAATTTATTGGCTGCAGACCCGGTGTTTTTGGTTTGGCTGCACTGTTCTTGCTGACTAGACTGAGTGAACTGTGGGCCTCGTTCTGAACTTTCATTACGTCGTCACGTGACATTATTTCTGTCTTAAATAGTCAACACTTATGTCCTAGCTGACTGTCATTCACCGCCATGTTTACGGGATGAGTATGTGTGCGCAGTGTGTAAAAAAAAACTGTTGCATGCAAATCTTTTCCAATAAATTAAAATTCGTGACAAGCAAAGCTTTTTCATGTTTTTTCTGTGTCCCTCAATAGCTGGCCACCTGAGGTAGAGACATTAGCAAAGCAAAGCCGAGGGTTTGTGGAACTTGCGCCTGACAGTCATTAATCACGTGATTCGAGTCGCTCGTTACCTGCAGTGCCAGCTCTCGTGATCTCTGGTGACTGTCACCAACGTGCTGCTTCTTGAAATTCGCTGACGACCCTCGCTCTGCTGGAATGTCTCGTTTAATGCAAATAATTGCGGCAAGAGGTCGAGGAATCCACAGTCTAGTGGCTGTTGGGATAGTCAACTGTGAGTGGCTTGCCGTGTCTAGGAACAGCATGCCCATATTTCTTTCCACATTCCATGTTCTTCTGTATACCTGAAGGCCTACTGCATTGGCGTCCGAATTAGAAGACATTGGGTTCGAAACCCGTGTGACGCAGTGAGCTTTCTCACAAGTCGATTCAGTGGTTTGGAACCTGACTCGGTAAAGTATTGGGGAAGGCAGGCAAGTAAGTGGAGATGGACATCACCCTAACAAAAAGTTGGCCCCAAAAAATATTGGGTCTATAGCACCTCACTCCCCTACCACCGAAAACTTAGGGAATGACATTAATGTTACCCCTCCCCCATGTCTTTGTCTGCTGTTAATTTTCATATTTTAGAGCTAGGCGCGGAAATTAGAAAACAGAAGAGAGAATCATATTTCCTCATGTAACGATATTTGCTCACTGACTAAGGGAATTACCTGGTGGCCATGGTGATGAAGGTATTTTCGTTGCCCCAGCTCCTATACACCGGTCTCTGTAACAATGGAGGCGACGGATCGTGAAATATGCTGGGATGCCATCGATCTCGTGACAGGCTGGCCTCATTTTGAGAGCGGGTCACGTGACAGGTCTGTCCACTTCCTGGTCTGTCCCCCTGAGGTGTAATGAGCAACACTAACCCACAGTCTGAATCACCGTTACTCATCAAACAAGCATCCGCGTCCGTCAGGATGCAAGACTTATAGACGCCCCTTGCATAACGGAACGTACAACGTAGGCAACAACAACAACAACAACAACAACAACAACAACACACTGAAACTTTCGTAATATTTTCATGCTGGAGCCAGTAGCGAATACATTGAGTATCCACATTGATACTAATAGGGTATCTACCCGTTTCTCCCTATATCATAGCATTAGTTAAAAGGTGCTTCAATGCAAATAAATGAAGACTTTCAATAATGTCCGTCCCCATTCCCCATACCTCAGGCCTGTATGTTATTATACTTTGTGTATCTCATAGTTTAAACTAGTGTGAGAGCACACCACGTGTCCACAGTACACAGAGAATGCCAATAACACCTTTTTTTGGCACGACATTCAACAACCCCAAGAGCATGCGAAAGAAAGAGAGCGACAGCCAAAGGAAAAAAGAGATAAAGTAGGAGAGAGAGAAAGAAAAAAAACGATTAAAAAGCCCAGAAACAGCAAAGGAAGATCATTGGTGGATCGAAGCGTTTGACGTCAGTTGGCTGGTAGTCGCTGGTCCCCTTATTGAGCGTATTGTCTCCCTTAGAAACAATTCAAGAGGGTTTAAAAAAATCCAACGGTTTGAAAAAGAAACTACACAATAGCTCCCCCACAAGGCTTTAACACCACTTCACAGCTCCTCGACATCGCCGCCTGCAATTGTTGCTGATAACTGAACTCAGCGCCACGGTGTGAGCAGACGATAATCAACATCCACAATGTCAGGCGCAGACACGATGTGAGACCAACTGCAACAGGCAGTGCCCTTGGTATGAGTGCACGAAGGGGAGTGGATACCCGAGTGGTGAGAGTAAAGCTCGCTGGTTCAATTCTCGGTTAGCGCAGCAAAAATTCCCCCACTCGCCCCAACTGGCGGGTACGGGTACCTGACTCTAGAGAGGGTTGGGGAAGGTAAGGCAGCGAGGAAGAGATAGGCACCATCCTCACTGACCCCGAGAAGAGAGAGAACACCTCACCCACCTCCACCTCAACGAGCTGAGAAGGTTAGGAGATGACCTTTACCTCCCTCACCCCCCTTCCTCCCGACACACGGACAGAAAAAGAGGGAAAGAATTATTATTTTTGATTAGCACTGACTCTGGAAAACTCGGCAGACGATGATGGCATTGAAGACAGACATCAGATACTCATCTCGCCGCCATTTCCCCAGACAGTTGGCGATACTCCACGTGCGACGCTGATGTTCCCCAGAAGACACCATTGTGACGTCAGACTGGTGTCTCACAACCACAGTCAAGGTCTCATCTTCATGTAGCATCGCTCTGTCCTCTAACACCCACAGTGCCCTCTGGTGCTACTAATAAACACTGCAAATTCGCAACCCATATCCTCCCAAGAATTTTTTTTCGAGAAATCTAACTTTTGATTTTTTTACTATTGCAGACACACCTTCTAAAACGAAAATAAACATCGAAATGAAAAGTTTCCTTTTCTTAGATATTTGTCGTGGGAGCGAGTGGTACACTTCTCAGTCCTATACTTGTACACAAGTCCTTCGTGTAGATTGTAAACTTCGTCAGCAAGGAACTCAAATTTCATTTAGTGTAAATACAAATATTTCTTTCATTGAACGTGTTTATAGTGGACTGAGCCAGCACAGAAGTGGTTCATTGTGTCAAATGCACGAGCAGAAGCACTCGTGGATAGCATTGACACTTACCTGAACGGACATGTTGACTTTAAAGCTAATTTCTGTGTCTGCCTCAATCATGATTGACTGCTTGCGACAATGTGCAGGTGAGAAAGCGCCTCCTACAACAGACACTGGACAGGTGACAATCGCTAAATACCAAACTCCAACTCCACATTTCTGTGTTTTCTCGTCTCTTGGAGCTTCAAATGAATGAACTCACCTGTGACGTGTGCTTAGTAGCAAATGGGTTAAACCGGTGTTGCCATTGATACCTCTGACAACATACCCCAGAGATGTTTTTTTATCTTTAAGCTCCCTTCTCTGGTCCACTGAAGTAGAGAAAAGACAACAGATTGAAAGCAGCCCAGGCGAGAGGACGGCAAGTGGACAAACTCACCAGAGATAACAGAATCTTACGGATGGCAGGATGGGAAGAGTTCAAAGTCTAGTAAACTTGCTAAATGAAGGGTGAAGCTCACTGCAAGATATTATTTCCACAAATTTGGGTGAACACACCATTTCCGTTCTCGAGACATGCGCCTGCAAACGGGACGAGGAGCTCAGGAAAACATCAACACCACTGACGTCAGGGTTGTACAAGGAGACGCGTACGTTGTCAAGGCCTCAGCCAATGGGGGAGCTGAAACCATTCATTAGTCATAACTGGGTACAACCGTGACGTCACAAGTTTAAATTTTTCAGTGCGTGTGAGGTGTGAGGTGTGTTTCTTGAAAACGGTCATCGCACAGATTTGAAGATGGAGTATCATGTACTGTGCTCTACCTAGTCGTTACAAAAAAATATATATACACTCCACGAGACCTTTAACCTCACTGTTTAAAAATAGTTTGCTTATCCCGCCGCTGCTGGCCTCAGGCCCTAGTTATTTTAGTATTAATCAATGCTCACAGCCTAAAGAACTTTCTATCCTTCTTTTGCACTCAAAAACCCACCGAGATGCTCTTTCACTCACTCACTCTCACACATACAGTTACACAAAAAACAACAAACAAACAAACAAATGTGATGGTTTGCTGAGTATTAGTGTATGTGGGTTGTTAGTGTGCGCTAACACCAGTTAGTGCAGACGTGGAGACTGGCGGCGAGGGCTTGTGACTGGCATCCTGTCTATATTAAACATTCTTGACATTTGGCGAGGGACGGAAAAGGAAAGGCTAATTGCTGTTATAAAAATTAGTGCCTCCTCTAGACATTTATAGGTTTTGATTGAAAAGCTACTTCGTGTCTTGGGAGCTCGTCCCTCGCCCTGTTTTTACACCAGACAAATCGACTTCTGCAAAGCTAAGAAACTGATATTTCCCTCAGCTCGGGGGGAAAACTCATTACCCGGAGGAAAGCTTTCTGCTTTCTGCTCGCGTGAGCTTCAGTTCTAATCAGATTTCATCCGCCGATGGTTATTAAAATCTCTGGTCTTCAACTTCCTAGTCCCTTGAAGAAGAGAAGAGTCTGCATCCAACTGATATGACGAGGGCTGCTGTAAGACGTCACACACCCGTCACACCCGTCACACACCCGTCACACACCCTGTCTTCTTGTGGTTCTGATGCTGGTCCAAAGACATCTAAGATTTCAGTGATGTCGAGGATGAGATCCCACCCTCCATATTTCTCCACCTGGACAACATTTTACGACAGTGATGAATGTTTACGGCTTTCTCCATCGACAGTATTGTCATCGATAAGAATCATTGCAGAAAGCGAAATAAAATAAGTTCTGTAAGTAAATTATTGGCAGCTCGCTGTGGAGGATTGGGGAGGATAAAGCAGGCGACTGAAAAGCCAGACAAGGTTGGCAGTTGCCTTCATCCTCTCTACCCTCTCTACTCTCTCTACTCTCTCGTCTACAAGAGGAACAGGGTAGGGGAGGGGAGGGGAGAGTAGGGGAGGTTAGACTTAACGGTTGGTCTGTGGTAAGCCCAGGCCAACGGTTCATTCAGACGCCGACAGTCAGCGGGGTGGACAGACAAGGGTAATGACAAGGGTAGGGTTGTCTTGCACACTTCCTCGCCCGCTTTACATCTGAAAACAAGAAGAAAGAAAAAAGCTAAGGAAATGTAAAATGACAGATATATTTACATGATTACCACACACTAACGTGGCGTAGGACGATGCTCAGCTTTGGTGGTGCTGGTGGTGGTGGTGGTGCTGGTGGTGGTGGTGGTGACAGTGAACGACTTTTGCGTTCTTGCCTCCTCAGTATTTTTTCTGCCTCACTTCCTCCCCTCACCTGGTTCCTGCGCCACTGCAATATATATAAATACATTTTTATTTATATACAAACCAAGGAGGGTTGCGCAGAAATAGAAATATTGATGCAGATGCGATGTTGCTAACTTTGCAACAGTTTGGTGATGTTCACATCCAGCGAGTGCTGGCAGTTCACTGTGTCAGTAACTTATCACGTGACAGGTGAATGACATCACACCAGTGTAGTCCGTGAGGTGGCTTGTGAGGTAGGCCGGTGTATAGTATAGTGTAGTATAGTGACAATCACAATCACGTGGTTATAACAACCTGTGATTGTTGTAGATGATGTTTTCACGGTATTGAACAGCAAACTTCATCCCCGTCTCTGGTATCTTGGGGAGGGGACAGCATGTCTAGAATTCCCTTTTACCAGGATAATTAAACAAAATGTAAAATCTTTGTGAACAGAATATAGAAGAACAGAGAGAGAGAGAAAGTACGGTTCACCTCCACACCCAGCCCCTAGAACGAGTTGCAGCATCAATACTCGAGCCTCGTTGTGATGTGCACCCGAGTCTTGCCATTTGTGTTTCGTCTTCTTGTTGGTTGACGTGTGAAGATCGTCTATTGATCGCAGCTGGCAGATGAATGGGGATAACTGTGTGGAGGCACCGGGCCCCTACAAGCCGCCGGTAACTGAGTCTGTTTAAAGGAGAACAACCACATCCTGCTTCTGGCACAGGGTCTCAGGCAATCCCTGTGTGCTGAACACTGCTCACCTCGAAATTTTATTTTGTGGATTAAGGTTTACAAACAAACAAAGCAATCCTTGAATTTGTCAACAAAAAGTGGTGGAGTTCATAATGTGATGTTTATTCAGCCGTTAGGTGACGTGGCGAGGTTCATAGCGTGGTGACGTTGACGTGACGTGACTAGGTTGTAGACCCTTGAAGCAAGTGTGTTTACGAGTGATTACCTCCCGTAGCCTCGTCTGAAGGGGAGTTGTCTTTATGTCAATGATAAACCAACGGCCAGGAGACCTCCAGACGTATCAGGACAGGTCACGTGACGTCAGCACCACCATTAGTCCAGCAGACAGTCGGGAGGAGCAGTGCTCGGACACCAGACTGAAAGTTAGTGACACAAGCTGGCAAATAATCCACAGAATTGTTAGCACAGACTTCGTCCACCTCTGTCCCTCCTCTCGCCTCCAAGACAAAAACAATTTCTAACTGTCGAACAACATTTATCTCAGAACAGTAGATGTAGGGTGTACTGCTCTGAAGGGATTTATTTCCTGTATATTTATTGTATATAGATATACCCATATACTTCTTTGATTCCAGTTTGACTTACTGCACATTGTTTAAAATGTACATGAATAATACAGTGACCTATGACCTATTCCATCTACATGTGAAGGAGCGTGGTTCATTCTTTAGAGTTTGTTTTGCAGAGAACATCCTTGCTGTCTGTATCTCAACTTCTCGGCCATTCAAGCTGACTTTCACACACATACACGTGACGTTCTCTTATTCATCCGCTGTTTAGCCACTCAGTGACGTTCACCAACTCAAGTGACGTTCACCCACTCACCAGCGGTGCCCTGACTTCCCACCATCTCTCACCACGGGGCACAGTTGTGACAAGAGGAGGAAATTTAAACATGGGGACATGTCACAGGAGGACCTCTCACTCAAATACTCAAATACTCAAATACTCACTCAAATACTCAAATACTCTGAAATGCTGCGTCACTAGCTCGTGAATGGCGAGTCGGGTAGTCGTGTGTTGGGTTTTTGTACCGGGTGACTAGGGGTCAATCGTCAGCAAGCGAATGGGGGAAGAGAGAGAGAAAGAGCTTAGGGAGGAGGATAGGATCTTCGGAGAAATTAATGGATGAGGCAGAGAGCTTCAAAGACAGTGGAGGGCTGTGAAAGCGGACTCGGCCTCACCTCGTTAGTCGAATGGACAGGGGGTGGTGGGGAGCCGGGAGGCGGGGCACAGTGGGAATGGAGGACGGAGGGCAGGGGAAGGTGCACAGTGGGAATGGAGGAAGGAGGGCAGGGGACGGTGCACAGTGGAGGGCCAGCTCTATCTTTAACCTGCTGGAAGCTACAAAAGACTTGGTGGTGTGGAAAGCACGCGCAAGAGAAGGGTATAACGATTCAGAATATTAACTTCGCCATCCGGGGCCATTCAAAACATGCAAATGACAAACCAATGGGATTTTTTTTTTCTAGCACAGAAACTTAGCCGGTAAATGACAGTTTCATTGGAGAAAATCTCGCACGTAAAGCCTTACAATCTTTCTTTTGTGTTCGTCAGCTTGCTCTTTCTTATCTTCTCCTCCCACGCTGACGCACAGCTGTTGGTGTTGATGATGATGGCGTTGCTCTCTGACATGCTGACGACACCCAGACATCAGACTCTCTGACTTGAAACATTACCGATGACAAAACTACGAGAAAACAAAGGCAGAAAGTGGAAGGACTTCTTGTTGATGATGATTAATGATTATTGATGATTAATAATTGATGAGGATTGATGATGATGAAGTAGTAATAAAATATGGAGCATGAAATGATGGCAAGGACTCAAGAGTGGTGCCATGACTCATGAGCGATGACACATGAATGACTCGGGGTCACACGCTCTGGTTGGTAGTAGTCGCCGTAAACAACAACAATAGCAACAACAACAACAACAACAACAACAACAGCAGCAGCAAATGTCGCGATGAGACGACCTGTTGGTCTGCAGAAAGAACTGAGTATTGCTGTCCTTGGTGTAGTGAGATCCGAGGATGAAACTCATTTTTATTTATCCTACATGTCGTCAGTCGTATATAGCTACAGCCACA
This sequence comes from Pomacea maculata, assembly GCA_004794325.1. Classification (NCBI taxonomy): domain Eukaryota; kingdom Metazoa; phylum Mollusca; class Gastropoda; order Architaenioglossa; family Ampullariidae; genus Pomacea; species Pomacea maculata. The sequence goes on from SRHC01001602.1 coordinate 38,513, forward strand.
CCCACCTGTCAATATCACAAGCGCCGACCTGTCAATATTCAGCTCAAAATAGCTCAGGCGTAGCCCTGTATACCTACCTGTATACCTACTGATAAACATGTCATCACACGTGGGCAACAAGTGCCAGAGTAGGCGGTCCTGCTGGCAAGACTGCATTTGTTTGTGTCCGTCTACGTGTATGCATGTGTGGGTATTCATTCATTTATTTGTTCGTTTGTTTGTTAATTCATTTGTTTCTTCTCTTTTTTTCTGTCTGTTTTCCTTCATTACTTTCGGCACTAAAGTCTGAGTTTTACAACTAAGCTGGAAGAATTCAAATCGATTCCCGCCTGTGTGTCTGTCTGTCCACAGATGTGGAGAAGGGACCGGCCATCGTGTCTGTGCTGCTGGACGGAGAAGAATCGATTATGGAATTTTCTGAAGGGCCGACGGTAAGTAAAGCCCGGGTGTTGGGGTGTCCCTCCGGACAGCTGGCACGCCTGTTGCTACCTCCAGTCTGAGTCTTTCTGTGCACACTCCGCCAGGCGGGTTTTGTCTGCTTTTACCAGCTTTTTCTTTCATTCCTTGATTGTGTTACGTCCCCTGGTCATGACTCACCCGCCTACACACCTCGGTAACATGACGTGATGGGACGTGATGTCACGTGATGGGGTTACCACGTCATTAGCGCCCTCTAGCTACTCACCTTTTTTTACAACACAGCATCTCGATGTATCTAGAAACACCTAACCACTCAGTCCTCAGTTCTTGAGTTAAGCTAAACACACCTAACTGCCAGTCACATGATGTCAGACTGTCAGCCACATCAAGAACAAAAACAACTTCAGCAAGAACAACGATGTTCGTCCTCCTTTCATCGCCATTTCTAGTTTTTTTCTCGTCGATGGCGTCACTAAAAAAAAAAAAAATGAGATAGAGTTTTAAAACGAACAGGTGTTCAATTACTGTTGAACATTAGGCGATGTAGTGATGAAGTCCGATTTCATCTTCTCTCCTATGTGCTACCCGCTTCCCCTCTCGCCGCATCCTTCACATGCAGCAGCCTGCAGCAGTACAGCGAGCTGCAGATTGTTTCCGCGCCGCTGCCTGCGCTGGAGTGAGGTCAAAGTTGTCAGACGGTAATTATTACAAGCCTTCAAATCAGTAAGTATGAAAAACACCTGCCGCTACACTTGCCACCTGCGGGCAGGGGGAGATCACTGTTGCGTTGTCGTCACACTGATCCCCCACCACCACCACCTGGGGCAGTGGCACAACGGTTAGCACCAGGGTTGGCTGTCCTGGGTTCACATCTCGTCTCGTATAAGCTAAAATATATCTCGTAGTATTCGCGATACCCAACGTCGTCTGGTTGACTGTCAGCGCACAATACCGCCCCGCGGCCCAGATCACAGAAGGGAGAGAAGCGAGACGTCTTAGGATTGAGACAATAAACGTTAATATAAATAGTATCATCAGCAACATACACCAAACATATACAAGAAGAACATTCCTGCTAAATTTGCAGTAGATTTACACAGGTTCTTAGAGAACCACAAATATCACCACTTTTATTCATAATGGTGTTTGATACTCAAGCACATGAATGGATGACAAACTCAATAACAATTTTACTTCCCCGTTTGATGTTCATTCCTGAGATAGAGCACCAATGAAGCCGCCACTCCTGATTTCGAACTCAGCCAGCAATAAAGTCTGAATATTAACATCAACGGTGCCTTAAGGAAGCAATATTAGTTCTCAGCTAACACACCTCAGAATCAGATTATTCCAGTTTTTATCTTTTATTTTGTGGTTGAGGCCGACTGGATATGGCGGTCAGATATGACTGCGAGTCTCGCAGTGCCAAGGCTTTGATGGCCGTAGTTCCACAACAGAAAAACACGGACCCACCTCACGAGTCCGGTTCATAGCCGTCGCTTGTATCGTCTGTTGAATCAATATCCACTTAGAAAAACAGCCTGTGCCCTCGTCACCAGTGTTTGCTGGAAGCTTGTGAAGTAACCAGAGAGACTTGCTATCGAGACCAGTGCGCAGAGTGCAGCTACAGATGCTAAAGATTGCTTGACACATCGGGCGTGAGTAGTGCAAAAACTCCGATACAAACAAGGCATTTGATCCATAACTCTGGTTGCCCAACTAAAACCCAAGTTGGCAGAACCTCATCTTATCTGGATATTGTTACAGTCGGTCGTGGAAACTGCCAACTGCTGACGCTTTCATAGCGACTGAGTCACACATCATTTTATATTGCACTCGAAATTCCTCGACATCACAAACAGTTTAAAGATAATCCAAGCACAAGTATCCACGTGAATCTTTCCTAACCCCATATGCTCATCTCTGGTCCTTTTGCATGTTCAAACCATCCAATCACCTTACGAACATCCACTCCTTTACACTTATACATCAACAAAATCGCGAAATACTTTGAGGAAAAGAACTTGGACTTTGTCCTGAAGGGAAAATTGTAAGAAAGTACAGAACTCTTTAACTCTGGGAAAGTGATGTGAACAAACAGTCCTTTGATCTTCCAGTGAATATGTGCACGTGATTGGTTTCTGAGATAAAAGGTTGTGAGAGTGATGATTATTTTATAACGAGGAAGGACTGCCAGTGACATTATCCGACCCCTGGCTTGTCACAGAACCGACTTTATTCACCTCAGCCAATCACACACTCGCCGCCTCCCGCTGACCCTGTCCTCTGTCCTCCCAGCTGCCAGACACTCCCGTCTCGCCGACAGCTCGCACATCAAAGCCCTGGCGTTATTATCTATTATCTACATGATGATTTTTAAGTAAGGGATAGGCACTGCCTTTCCTGTAAGACACATTTTCTTGGGTGAGATGGTGACCCGAGGGGACCAAGCTTTGTGTTGGCTGAACTTTGTTTACTCGCATTGTTGTCTGTAATGTGTCATCACATGTCCTTGTCCAATGGACCACTTGCTGTGGCCGACTCGTGTTAACGTATACCGGATGTGATGTCACAGGTGACGCAGGAAGATGACTCGAAGTACGAGGCGTACATCATCGTGTTTTCTGTCACTGACCGAGCGTCGTTTGACGTGGCGGCCTTCCTGCTGCGCTACCTGCAGGTGGAGGTGGGCACTGACCGTCCCATCATCCTCGTGGCCAACAAGGTGGACCTGGTCCGGCAGCGGAGAGTGACGGGTGCCGGTAAGCAGCTGGGTGATCTCCATCTCTTAAAGTTTCTTTAAATGTGAATGTGAATGTGCTATTTGCTTGTGTGTGTGTGTGTACAATTGTGATGAAGATGAATGAGATGAAAGTAGATAAGAAAACAGAGGAGAGAACAAGGGCCTTACACATCGTGCCCACAAAGAACATACGGTCCTGTCAACTTTCTTCACCGCCATGTCATCAGTTGAGATCCTTTGGTGACGTCCCCTGTGCTTGCTCCTCACCAGACTGAAATACCTCATGACGTCACGGGTGTGCGTCACCAGTGTGACGTGTTTAAGGGACGCAGTGTCCATCCTTCCCCCTCCCACGCCCTCAACCCTCCTGTACAGACCAACACGGCGAACCGTCTGACGTCTGAACCAATCGACCGGAAGCTGTGAGGTCACGTGGAAAGTGTGACGTACTGTCTGTGGAGTTGTCCAGTGTGCCGTCACTAATGTCCACAGGGCTGATGAGAGGGTAGGCGATGAAGACTTGATTAAGTGGCACCCTGGTGCAAGTGTCGCCTTACACTCTGTACTGGCCCGCGGGTCACGTGGCACAGTCTACAGATGAGTGGTGCTCTCCCCTGCCTGAGACTAACGAGTGACGAGAGCCACCAGAGATTTGTTCTCGTGAAGAGAGTGGGGTGGGGTGGGTGGCGTTTAGGTGTTGAGGGCGGGGAGCAGAGCTATATTTGGATGGCGGGGATGCTGCTGTGTACCTCGTCGTCTTTATTGCTGATCCTTGCCTCGGATTTTCTCAGACAGGAGAGAAGAATCTGAAAATACTGCAAGGCTTCTTTAACTGGAGCCCTTGGTGACATCATGTGGCTGTGTGGTGGAACCAGTGATGGTAATCTTCAACGACTCTGACAAAAACAAAAACAACAACAACAACAACAACGCAAATAATAACTAAACAAACAAATGAACCCAAACAAACCACGGCAAGCAAACAATACAAACGGTGTTCAGTGGCAAAGATGGAACTTTCTGGACTGAACTCAAACTCTTGGAATCGCGACCGGAAGGTAAAAATGTTGGTTCCTGAGTTCCAGAGCTTATTCCATACATGTCCAGCTGAAATCTCGTTAGTTAAGCGTAGAAAGCAAAATTCACACTGAAATCTACTTAGTGTAAGCGAGGAAAGCATCTGCAAGTGAAATTTATTTCACGGGCAGCGAATGAAATGCTAACGGAGTTTGGAATTCTGAATCTTGACGACGGATCCAGAGCTCGTGAAATAAAGAGAGGACGAAAGTTAGGTAGAGGCCTTGTCTCTCTCCTTCTTTCCCTCAATTTTATTCTCTCGTTCTTTCCTTTTTTTCTCTTTCCTTTTTTGTTTTTCTCTGTTCTCCCCTACTCCTGCTGTTTTATCACGAAGAATGGAGACATCGTAAACCATTTAAAGACTTTCTCCAAAAGTGCGAGGAAGAGTAAGATTACTAGGAGGGGAGTAGGAGTGTCAGGGGAAGTGTGGCTGAGGTCTGAGCACGATAGACACGTGCTGCTGACATCGGTGAAGATGTCCCTGACACCAGGGGGAGCTGATGCACGTCAAAGAAGTACTACAGGTGTGCAGTTAGGTTGCTATGTGTCATACTGGGTGTATTTTATATATTCTGTCCAGCCAGCCTTGTGTCATGGTGTGTCATGGCATGTATCGATGACGTGTATGTGTCAAGGCATGTATCGATGATATATGTGTATGTCATGATGTGTATCGATGATGTTTCAGAAGCCAAGGAGCTGGCGGTGACCTATGACAGCAAGTACACGGAGACGTCAGCTGCCCTCAACGACCACGTAGACGACCTGCTGGTGGGCACGCTCTCGCAGATTCGCCTCCGCCTGTGTCCCCCGTCAGCCACCCTCCTGCCCCCTCCTCCCTCCCCCAAAACCAAATGCCGCACCCCGTCCCCTCTGTCGCTCTTCAGCCGCTTCGTCAAGTACGCCACCCGGAAGTCCAACTCCTGCGACAATCTGCTGCTGCAGTGACGTGCCGCAGACAGTGGTCAATGGATGACACCGCCCGCCTCCTCACCTTTGACCCCAGGACTGTCACTTCGTGTCATGAAACGAGAGAAGAGAATTGGTTAATTTTGTCGCTCCACCCTTTCTGTTACAACCACACCCACAATGCCCTCCGCCCCCGCCCCTCCCAGAACATGGAGAGGGGAGGGAACTGTTACCTGAAGGAACTGCAGACCCTCTCTCACTAATTCCGAGACATGATTCACAGCTGTGACACTTGCAGACAGAAAGTACAGAACTCTTTTATTATGGGGAAGTGATGTGAACAAACAGCTTGCATGTGTGTCTGTGTGTGTGTGTGTGGTCCTTGCTTCTGTCTTCAGATGCAGGCGGCCTTTGACCCCAGCAGTGAGGGGTGGAGGGTAGGTTCAGTTCTGTTTTCTCTGTCTGTGGCTCTGTTTGCCGTGATGTAGCCTTAGTTTCTGGCACTGATCCCCCGCACCTCCCCCACCAGCATCTTCAGATTCAAGCGGAATAGAAAAGATCCAAGATATTCCTCAGGTGGTCTCTACGAGGGCCGAGAGACCTTCACCCCCCGCTGCTGACCTCTTCTGTTCAGACAGCCTCGGCCTGACTCTGGTGCTGACGTCACATAGGCAAGCCGTTGTAGACAGGTTGTCTTGTCAGACCTCCACTGGAAACCCGTAATACAAGACTCACTCATCAGTGATAACTCGACCTGCTTGTCTCTAACCGTATTTCTAAATCCGATCAGGAGGATGAGGAGTCTGGTCTGTGGAGCTTGAACCAAACAGTACTGCTGATCTCCCCTGGCAGGTTATCTGCCGATGTGTCATTATGGTCTGTAACATGTTGGCCAAGGTTTATCAAGAGGTGGGTTCAGTGAAACTGTAGTCATGGCAGTGTTTATTAGAAGAGTTACTTTGTAATAGTCTATGTGTGTGTAGAAGGGTGGGTAGAAGCACAGGAATATGAAAGGTTATGTGAGAGAGAGAAAGTCCGACTGTGATGAGCTGTACACAACCCCCATGGACATTAAAAGTCGCTGACTGTTTGAAATTTCTCTGCGATTAGAACCGCTGTCATTTTCCATTCCTGTCATGTTCTGCACGAGACTCGAACTCTCAGTACAGTACTTCCGCCCACCTGCCTCACTCAGCCGTCATCTCGACTCACTGGTGGTTGAGTAAACGGACTCAGAGCTGATTAACATCCATCCAGTATTAGAGACAACCACATAGCACAGTTTGCTATAGCCACATGTTACAAGCGATTATCGCTGTCGTCATCGAAGTCCTCTCTAGACCAGTAAGTGTGTGAGTAGTTGAGTAGTTGAGGACTCAGTTCCACTACTGATGGCTGACAGCTTGGTTTCACTGTCACTGCCTGAAGATAGTCTAATGTTAAAACTAAACATCTATCCGTATATATTTGTAGTTTGTATATGAAGAAATGCAAAATGTACATAATATATTGTATATAGCACCGTCTACACAAATAACTTACCTGACACTGATAATGTCAAGCACACAATCTGATGACGTCATGCATTCTTGTGCTTGGGGCACCAACGTCCGCCTCTTGTGAGGTGTGACTTGTGTGACTACCTTTGTTAGCGACTACCTGTGCCGGCCATGACTACAGGTGAACAGGTAACTTGTCTCAGGATTTCTTGGTGGCCTGACAGACGAGAGACTTGTCGCCACGTGTTGACGATAGCAGGTCGATCATTCCATTGTAAACATTTCTTGTTCTTCTCTCCTGTTGACTACAACTACCAGCTTTAATCTGTCTACTATGATCGCGACAGTAGTTGTGCAAGTGATTAAAGTGTTTTGAAAATAAAAATGAACTGCAATTATCTACATTTCTATGACATTAAAAGTGTGAAGATTATGACTGAGTGGACAATGTTTTTATTTTGTTGGTTTGTCTGTCTGTGCGTATGCATATTCTTTATCCGCGGACATCGCATGTTCATGGAAGGTCCAGAGGTTTGTGTTGCGGTTGAGGCTTTGTTTGTATGTGTGATATTAGATGTTAGACACCAGTGGGTAAATAATGTTTGACATGATACACTCACAATTTTTCAGAGGATTTATAACTGACGAAGATCTCGATATCTGTGGGCATATAAACACAAAATGTAACTGTGTGTGTGTGTGTGAGAGAGAGAGGGAGAGAGAGAGAATGCCGGAAGCTTTTTATCCAAGTTTCTGTAAAAGTCGGGTGGGATTAAATCTCCGAGGAGGTCTTGAGAACTCAATTGACTTCGCCAGGTAATCGATCCCGCAATGGCGCACGATGGAATCAATAAGGGAGAATTTCCGGTCGGCCATTATACCTTATTGCAATCAGAATAAAGTATGGAGCTTTTTCTCCTGAATGAAAACAAGTGATTTTAGGGCTAGCGACTGACAAAGCAACTGACCGAGGAGCAATCAGTGCTGACGTGTTGAGTTAATCGAGATTTCCATCCAATTACAGCCCTCGGCAAAGGTCACTGCATACTAATCAGGTGGTGCTTGTTAATGGTAAGTAAACTGCTGCATTCATTATTTTGAGAGTAGATGCCTTTGGAGGAGAATATTTCATGCTGCAAGTGTAATTCAGACAGGTAAACACCCGGAGTTATTGCTGAGGTGTGTGGCCCACTTCTACCCTGAGTTCATGAAGACTGTACTGTGGCCATTGTCAAGATGATCATCAGTTTCATCTCCACACCTTCTTCAAATGTCCATAGCAGCTTCAAAGGGGGTTACACACTTTCTTGTTCCAGAAATATGTCCTTCTGTGACTCCTCTCCCACCCCAGTTTGAAGTCAACCATTTACGAGTTCTATTTCTTTACTTGTACGCTTGTGTGTGCGTGTGTGTGTGTGTCTGTGTGTGTGTGAGATAGAGGGAGAGAGAAAACTAGATTTTTTCAAGAGCCCTCCCCTATCAACTTCTATTTTGGTGTTCCTGCTGGTTAACCTTTGAATGTGAAGCTCGGAGCGCCGGGCAACATGCTGAGAATCTGGTAATTCATCTTCAAGAAAGCAGCTCATTGATGCATGCTTTATTTCTTATCTGCTAGCAAATGGATTCAGGGTTGTCAGCAATCTTGTAGCTGGCATCAACAACAGGCAATGGCCAGGCTGGACAGGGTCTGGCACAGCCACAACTTCAGGTTTACTACAAAGTACCATCTGTACAAGTCCCTTGAGGTCCCGAACCTGCTTTACAGAAGATTGTGGATAAATTTGATCGAAAAGACACGCCAATCTTTTTCTAATTTAATAAAATATCCAGGTCTTGTCCTTATTCTTGATTGTCCTAGCATACCTTTCAAAGCAGCAAGCCAACCCATCGTCAACACATTCTCCGGCGAAAGTTGCAAGCAAGTGACAAACACTGAGTTCACGAGCGAAGGATCAGGAAGAGATAGTGTTTCAAATGGGGAAAGAAAATGTTAAATATTATATATTTATATGTTATATATTATCATATAAATATATTTTATATTCATATAGATATACTTATTATTTTACATTCATTTAGATAAAATATATTTATTAATGAATTTTATTAAGAAAATTGCATCTTAAAGTGCAGTAATACATTCCAAAGTGATAAAAACGAAATAACCTGTCTTCTTGTGCTGAGTGAGAAAGCTTTGTTTTCTTTCCGTTGGCATACCTGTAGAAAAGCAGGTGTCACGAGACAACTCTCATGAAATCTGTTTGTCAATGTAACACACCTGGCAAGAAATTCTTTGCATTTTTCATTTTACTTTCAGCAACACATGAGAAGAAGGGAAATTATAACACATCATTGTCAGCTGATATACTGCGACTATAAGAGAATATCACTTACACCTTTATTTTTTCTTTCTACATTGTAAATTATATAAAGTACTCGAAAGAAACATTTAAACATGTGATTCTATGAATTTCCACACCCACCCACCCTATAAAGATGTCACATTGGTTTGGCAGGTGATAAACGTGTGTTGAGAAATCATCTAAGAACTGTAAATCTTCTCACAGGTGTAACAACTATCGTTACAAAACATCGCCACGTAAACATCTTTATCTATTTTCTTGAAAGATGTTGGAGGAAATAAATCTGCAGTTTCGATGCAGCTCAAAACAAAACAAAACAAAAATTGCAAACGAGATGAAACATTTGTAATAAATCAAAGAGGTGTGGGGGGTAGACAACTCACTAGATAAGCAGACGACTGATTTTCATTTGCCGATACATGATATGTTTCTTTGAAAATCTGAATTTTTGTCTCTTTTTCGAAGAAAACAACTCAACTAGAAGTAATCGCCAACAACAGTGTATCCTCTGTTGTTGTTGTTGTTGTTGTTGTTGTTGTTGTTGTTGTTGTTGTTGTTAAGAAGCAGCGTCTCTTTCCTTCTTCATCGTATATTTGCTAATCTTCAAAACAAAACACAAGCGCTAATCTTCAACAATAAATTCTACTTACACTAGCAGCAAGTGTGACATCTTTCGGATTTTGTAACATTAACTCCAGAAGATTGAAGGCTTCTATTTAGAGGTTAGTATTTTCTTACAATGGGATGGAATGCTTGTGGTGACAAATAAACACAAAAATTGCTTTACCTTTAGTCTGGCAAACCAGTCTTCTCAAACACTAAACATTTTCGACAAATGTCGAAAACTGGATCACTCTGTCACACCCAGGGTGGATACCACGGAGGGACACGGTTTCAACTTTCCCCTCGTTGTTCTCGATGCCACCGAGATCCTGCCTTGATGATCAAATACATCCTCCTCCTCATTATCATCATCTAGACACAGGGGAACACATTTACCATCCCTACAGCCCCTAGGTGAGACGACCTTTGACCTTTGTGGAGCACTGGGACAGACATGGGTCCTGAGCGGGTAAGAGATAAATGGTGTTCATAAAGTGCCACCCACGACTGAGAACTGTTTTCTCTGTCCCCAAATCAGCTCAAGTCACTCAGTTCATTGTTTATTAACAGTTTATCAGCCTGACTGCCGCCTGATTGTTGGCATCACAAGCTCTCCAGCCTCCTCCAAGCTGCTCTGTAACATCGACACACCTGCACCAGGTGACTGCCATAACGAGGCGACAGCAATTTGTTCCTCCGCCTGGCTCCCTGTCGTCAGCAGCTTATTGTCTTCCTTTGAAAATGATATGGCTGGAACAAGCTGACAGCAGACGACATGAAAGACACGATATCTGATTACAAGGAATCGCGAGCACTACAGTCCACAAGTTCACAGCAACTCGACAGTCCCTCGGATGTTTCTTAAAGTTGTTTTTCAACCTTTCGGCTCGAAATATCTCCTCCGTTTCCATAGGGTGCAGAGGACAATGGCGCTTATTACACACATAAAACTGGCGATAAAGGAGAGTAAAGATAAACTCATTTTGTATCTGTTGTTGTTCAGAAATGCAGACATAATGGAAAAATATGTTGACATCATGGGAAAATGAGGAAGTGAGTTCTTTTCTCAATTTTTACTATTTTACGGTGTTTAATACTTTACAGCTTAAATTTAGTAGCTAGTGTTTAATAAATTAAATCGCCAGTTCTTTTGTGATTTTCAGAATGCTTTTAACAACAGTCCTTAAGACATGAGTGTTCATGTGAAGCTAGAAAATGCTCTCAGAAACCAGTATTCCTTGGTGATGCCAACCGATGATTTATAGAACTCGTTTTTTAAGCCTCTTGATGCTGCCTGTCTGACAGCTCTCAGAGGAACTACAATTACAAAGTGAGAGGCAGAGGCGGGAACCCAGTGAGTGCCGCCATCACTCGTTCCCCTCGCACTGTGAGTTCTCTCTGTCTCTCTGTCTCTCTGTCTCACTGGGAGAGATACACAAACATTTGCAGGACTTTATTGCCAACAAACTCGAGGTCGATGTTTGTATGTGTGCATGTAAGTAGACAGGTATCTACGTGTGTATGGTGTATGTAGGTGTGCTGCTGCTGCTGATACTGATGATGATGTGAGAAAATGCCATTGGCATTATGATGAACTAAAGAAGAGACTGGCATTGTGATTTCAGTGCAACGACCAGGGCAGCCCACAGCTAGGCCCTGTGGTGAATTATACCAGAATTATAGGTGACTTATATGGTGAATTATTGTGATGAAGTACAGCAGCCGTTGTGAGAAGGTACACCAGCTACTGACATTGTGACAAAGTAAGGGAGCATCTCACCCATCTGACCATTTTCTACTACATTAACTCTTCCTTCATTTATCGTTTCAAGCATTAAAGATAAACCTTTGGAGCTGTCGATTTTCTGCTTCAAAAATTGCTTCTCGGTTCCATAAAAAAATCCGATGAGAAGTATTTTGAAATGGTATTGGTTGGCTGGCTGAGCAGCCTGACTCACTGTGCCAGCGGCTTCTGGGTAAAGACAGGAATTGCCGGCTATCAGCAGCACTTTGCTGGATTATTCCTTTCTTAGGCAACGAAGACGAGTAAAAATATTGATTGCAGCTCGCCTCGTGATTTCATTCTTACGACCGCAAATCGATGTGCAATCATACAGCTTTAGATACCACAGTAATCTCCATGAGCTTTTTTCGGAGGAGGAGGAGGAGGAGGAAGAGAGGGGGGGAGGAGGAGGAGGAGGAGGAGGAGGAGGAGGAGGAGGAGGAGGTGATGGTGATGGTGATGGTGGGGTTATTACTTTTATCTTTATTTAGTTATCTAGAAACGACAACAGAGGTGGTTTTCTACTGTTCCTTCACTTTCTTCTTCCTCCCTTTCTGTATACCAACTCTCTTCTGCTCTCTCTCTCTATATATATATACTCATGATAATACACATTTTCACATGAGCACGAGCCCACACACATACACAAACAGAAACACAGTCACCCAGACACACACACACATATATATACCCTCGTCTGAGTCTGTGTGCACTTTCATAAAAGAAAAGTTCAGAACTATATCTGCATAAAAAAAGGTTTTAAAAAAAACCTCTGAGAGTGAGGAAGAGTTTTTTCCCTGATGGGTAAGGGTTGACAAGTCAGATGAAAGAAGAAAAAGAAAAACAAGAAAATTTGGGGAACCACTACCTCAAAGAACAAGCAAGATATAAAAAAAAAATGACAGAAAAATGAATTTCCGATCTGTAATAAATTATTTTTGTCAGTTCTGCTTTGATTATATTTTTTTGTGCTCAGTCTCTCGACTGTTTGTAACTTTTCTTTTCTGAAATCGAATTTGACGACAAGGAAAGTGGCGACAGAGGTCACGGGAGGGACAAGGCAAGCCGCTGATCAAAGGTAGACAACTCACATTTTAGCTTTTTTTTTTTAAGAATAACGCAGTGGAGTTGTCTCCCCTTATTGTGCAGACTCGTGAGAGGTGACTGTTGACGTTGAAAGATTTGTCAAGTCACACACACACATGTCATCCAGACTTTCTGTTGTTGTTGTTGTTTTTGTTTTTGTTTTTTTTTTGTGCTGTAAATTAAAATCGAGCCAACTGTAAAGTGTAGAAGTCTAAAATCATTGTTCACGGTGAAACATCAAGAACTTACTCCCAGAGAGTCTGATTTTATGTACTATTGCTACAAAAATACAAAGACAAATACCTTAGAATTTCGAATAGACACAGATAGCCATGCGCGCGCACACACACACAAATGTACACATACTACCACTCACCCCTACACAGAAATGTCTTCAGAGAACGCGTAGACGAACACATTAATATTTCTCTCTCTCTCTTGTGCATTTAAAACAGTACAAAGTGAATGAGTAGCAAGCTGCTTTATTTTAACACAGTTGATATAAAACATTCAACTCCTTGTCGACATTTTTTGCCATTTCCATGGTGACATGAAAATATCTGACAAAACTTGCAAAACAGCTCTCCAAATTTACAAAGAGCATTTACATAAGGACGCCAGCATAATGTGCTTTTGCTCAGTTGAACATGCATTTGTTTGACGAGCACACTATCTTCGTGTCTTGTGGTGAAAGCGTGCAGTGGCTTGTGGTTCGTAACTCAGTACTTATCAACTTAACCACAGAGCCAGTGACGCATTTTGTGTACCCTGTGACTTTATGCAAAGACCAGGCGTGGAGGAGCCTGTGATTTTGGCAGGGTGCGAGTAGCTAGATGGGTGATGGTGGGTGGATACATTGAACTCTGTGAGGGTAAAGCAAGGGTTGCACATTCTGCTGGCTAAAAACTGTCGCTTCTGGTCATTATTTAGAATAATTTCTTCTTGTATTTTCTTTAAATGGTTCAAAGATCTGAGATATTCACTGGTTCCTATGACGGACGTAAACAAGCGGATATAGTGTACTCAGCCTATCACTGGCCTTCAAATTATGATACTAATGTGCGGTAATAATACTAGTTGTCTGAAAGAAATTGTTTACACCAACGGTAAACATTATTTGCTGAAAATATTGATGGGGAAAATATGACCTATTCGAACAATTTCAACAACGTGCTGGAGAGTGTGGTCAGATGGATGTCACGTGCTATTATCTAGGAAGAAGATATTATCTACATGGTCAGCTCCCTGACTGATGTGTTTGATGATGTGGGGTTTTTTGTGCAAAAAAGTCCAAAGATGGATTTGCGTTGGAAAAAACTTAAGGTTCGTGTCTGGGATTCAAACCCACGGTATACGATATGTTGTTGTGGTGCGTGTGTGTGAAGCACTTCAACAGCCCTGCGGTAACATGTCTCACAACATTGATCACACTACTTAGCGCACCTACTAACTAAAAGCGGGTATGAAAACACATTTAACACGCCGTAACTTTAAGCAAATGCCACTGACATTTTATTGACACAACATCAGCCAAAGATGTAAATAATAATAATTTATGGATATGTTTTAAAAAATGACTTTAAACATATTTAAGTCATATACATCGCTTCTTCTTTTTCCCTTCTTTCTCTCTCTCACATCTCACACACACACACACAAACACGCATTCACACGAGATTACATTTAAAGCTGCCTTATAAAAGCAAATAATCCTTCATGAACACCAAACACTTGTGTTAAAATAAAGGTAGAAAGTAAAAAAACAAGCATCACAGCCAGACATCAATTAATGATTCCCATAAATCAGATGTAACTAAAGGTAATTACATGATTATATGATTTCTAAAACAGGTTTCTGAAAATTGACATGAAAAATATTGCATTTTACAATTCACTACTTCCCTGTAGGCACACTCCTGTTACACATTGCTACCATTGTATTCATTGAGTAGCTGGTGTCTGTAGTATTTGCTATAGTCTTGATTTCTGTATGTTGTTTCAGAAATAGTTTGTGCACCGCAAACAACAGGCTAGAACAGACAACCGTCAAGTGCTTTGTCTTTTCCTCCTCAGGATGACTGAGGTCGAGAGACTGAAGTAGTATGTTCACTGTTCATGATGGTTTCCAAAAACAGATTTTCTCTTTCATACACTCATGGGTCATAAACTTTTCCCAGCAGTTCTAATCTCAAGCAAAAAAAGTGTTTACAAAATTCAAGTTTAATACTGAACACCGAGAACTGTTTCAGACCAGGACAGAAATGCGTGCACGCCATGACCTCTTTGCACTGAGTGATCCTTCGTGACAACAGTTGAGATTATCTTTTGTCTTTTTATTATATGGCTTGAAAAGTGGTGCATAAGTGGTGGAGTTGTGACAAGTCCTAGTGGTGTAGTGGCAGTAGTTGCTGTAGTAGCAGTAGTTTCTGTAGTTGCAGTAGTTGCTGTAGTAGCAGTAGTTTCTGTGGTGGCAGTAGTTTCACTGACGGATACCCAGCAGAAGATGTCAGCAAATGTCTTGTGGAGACGTGTGTCCTCGTGTGCGTTCACGTGCACGTGCAGGCTATGCACGAGGGAATGTTATTGTCTGTGAGACTAGTATCATCTGTGATAGATGAACGAGATGACACCGATGACATGTGCGCGTCAGATTAACGTCAGACATGAGGAAGGCAGGATTCCACCTTAGCGCCAGGACCGGCTATAGGGCGGCAGGTAGTGACACGAGGAGGAGATGATGTGCTCCTGGTCCATGGCTTGACTGTAGGAGGGCGGGGGCTCGTTGGGAACAGGTTTGTCCAGCTCCAGCTTGAACAGAAAGTACGCCTCGTTCGGAAACTCCCCCGGGGAGGGAGGGGTGATCTCCAAGGGAGGGGCGCACCACCTCAAATCCTCCCACGCGTTCGCCGACAGGAACGGATGGGACGGGCAGCGGGTGGAGAGGCCGCTTCTGGGCAGGAGGAGGTCGGGATCGTAAGGCGCCGTGGGCATCTGGCGAGGAAGGCACGTGACATCACAGGTCCCGAGGGAAGATGACGAGGAGGAGGGTGTAAGGAGGGAAGGTGTGGAGGAGGCACGGGAAAGGGAGACAAGCCTGCGGCAGTGGCTGCTGCACGTGTGGTGCTGCATGACCAGCTGCACGCCGTCCGGGCCCAGGTCCGTCTCGCCGTAGCGCCTGTCCCTCGAGTGGATGATGGGGGTCTTGAGCTTCACTCGCCCCAACTCGTCCACCCCGCCCTCCAGCCCGCACACCACCTCCTCGCCGTTGCTGACGTGGAAGGAGAAGTGCACGAAGGCCTCGATGAGCTCTTTGGCGAACATGTTGCACTCAGGCTTGAAGCGCGATCCGGATCTGCCGGAACCGGTTTCACCGAACTTGTTGACGAACCTCTGGAGACTGTGGTGCTCGTGGACGATCTCCTCCAGCAGGATCCACTCGCCCGACGCTGGCTTGCGCTTGGTGGACATGAGCTTGTTGAGCAGCGACACCTGGTCCACTGGCGCCATCTGCAGCTGAGCGAACTGTAGTCGCGGTGGGCGGTGCCCTGCACTGAGGGCGAACAGAGCCGACATCTCAAATGCTCTTCTCGATTTCCTCAGCTCCGCCTCGCATCGCTCTTTCCCGCCTGGTCTGTC
Source organism: Pomacea maculata (assembly GCA_004794325.1). NCBI lineage: Eukaryota > Metazoa > Mollusca > Gastropoda > Architaenioglossa > Ampullariidae > Pomacea > Pomacea maculata. The sequence goes on from SRHC01001602.1 coordinate 54,632, forward strand.
CTGAAAGATCTGCCACAGGAACACAGACACACGCATGAGTAACACAAGGGCAATGAACAAGTTTTGGTAAAAGGACCACGAGTGGACACATGCACAGAGGCCATACCACTACTGTGAGTGGGGCAGGGGGAGAATATTCAATCATGCTCAATGACTAACGAGGAATCAAGACTCGTACATTCTGGTTGTCTTAACATTAATAGTTACCTTGACAACAGAAAAGTCGCCACCTCTCGGCCCTTTCCCGTTCAGTTTCCCTTTGTACACTTGCATCCGGTCTCCGCACGCGAAGGGTCTCTCGCTAAAGCTCGACCAGTACATGCATTCGTCGCGGTCCGGTGAGGACGATAACGTGGAGTTGCAAAAGCTTGGCATGGTCACTGGATTTCTCACTGATATCTCCTGATATCTCAACTGCGAGACTTGAGGCTGTCACAACCAGTGACTGAATAACTCAATAAGTTCTCGTTTAACAGAGTCTGTTTTAAGATTATTTCCTGCGGCGCTTGCTGGGTTCACGCCCCTTTTCGTGGATCGTGGTTCTTGCTGTGATGATGATAGTAGTTGTGGTCACTGTCGATGTCCATTAACAAACGTCTCAGGTCTAGAACGTTCCTGTCATGCGAGATTTATTCTGCAAAGACAATTTGATATTCATTAAAATGGTATCAGGGTGGAGATAATTAGTTCCCTGTAGTGTAACAGCAGTCACTACTGAAAACTTCAACATCAACTTACACTGCAATGAATCTATTGTAATAACAATTATACTGAAGTTAATCTATTGTAATATCAAGCATGAAAGTAAGTAAATAATAATTGTATTTAATGTTAGGAGAAAAATCACCACGCATACTAAGGCCGCTGCCTCAACGTTCGTTTCTTGTTTTAACTGTTGCATGCAACATAAACAGTTTTAAATTGAATATTCCTTCTATCACCTTTATCAGGTATAGGTAAGACAGAGAACTTCGTTGACTTACAGCGTGTTTGAGGCAGGCATTTATTTCTTTTACCCAAAGAGGTTCTTATCACGTGAAGAGGATGGCGCATTCTGGCTTCCATCGACTCCACTTTCCTTTTTTATACCGACCGAGTGGCTTGGTAATATCTAAGAATATCAGGTGGGACAGCATCCCGACACCTGTCCACGTCATTTATTGCCGACAGTCACCGCTTGACTTGTTCTGCGCCTGATTTCACACAGCAACCGCAATACCTTCACCCGTGACTTCCCCAAGTTAATTTTAGATTGACATTATTTCCGGGCATTCCCGATTCTACGCTAAGTAGGTTGAGGGTAAGCTGCTGTGATCTGTTGCACTGCACGTGATGGTTGCTTACTTAAATCAGCCAGCTCTGCTCTACTTACAGTTAAACCTGGTTTATTTTGTGAGCTTGGCAATAGCTCCCATGTTGTAGAACAAGTTCATCAAAAAATGTATCAAACCATGAAGGATCCCCGCCTACCGCGAGATGGTAATCTCGTCTACAACAGTGAAGACAAAATGTCTGACACTTCCTTGCTTCTCACGAGTCTTATACAATACATCTTTATTGTCTATGTCTGGTTGCAAACAGAGATAGAAATTTTCCTTCGTTGCTGGGAAAATAACCTTTAACCTTTCTCTTGCCAAGTTTTTTTAACAGCCTGCCTTTGTACTTCTCTCAGTAATGTCAGTGTGCTGATAACACGACAATGAACGCACAGGTAGCACAGTCTACAACTGTTTTACAGGTAATCTGCAGGTAACAAAACGTGTCAAGCACTCATCATAAAAACTAATTACGTCCCGTAATTATACACGGACACTATATAATAGTATTATCATCAATGTATCTCCATAATTTAAAGCATTATTTACTCATGTACTATTAAACTAAAACAATTCAGTACACAGTTCAATTGTTTTGTAGTTTAAAATAACGCTTACAGATGGCTGTAGAAAAGAACGGTTATGTCACGTGACCTGCACTGTTAATGACATCATATCTACTGGGGATTTTTTTCCCTGATGAAATATAATTTTGTTACCCCTCGTGGCTTGCGGGTAGGTCTTTGAAGATTAACTAACTTGCAGTGATTTTTTTGTTTGTTTGTTTTCTGTGTTTCTATTTTTCTATGTGTATGTACAACTCAGTGAGCTCAAAACGGTGTTGTGTTTGTTGTTGTTGTTGTGCTTGTTGTTGTTGCATTCTCTCTCCCTGCTCCCCACCCCATGTTGTGGTCTGACTGCGATGTTCCGGGTTGAGTTTGTCGGCCAGTGTTTCCCGTGGAGCCTCGTGGTCTGTGAGTCGTGTCAATATTGTTACTCCACTTGGAAAACACGACTTCTTAAAATAAGTTTAACGGCTCGCCACGCCCTGCCCCCTATGTAACTCTGTCAACACACATCTACACTGACACACTGACAGTACTGACAGCATGTATGTGTCGGAGGGTGTTAATGATAATTGCTCATGATAAGCTTCACAGTAGACATTTCTATTTTGTATGCAAATCACTTTGCTAAAGCCATTGTCAACAGCAACGTATTAAATGCACACAGGAGAGCTCGCGTGCGCATGCGCATGCGCACACACACACACGTGCTGCCGTTCTTCACGTGTTCCACGTGACGCTATTGTTCTTAGTCGCGCATCCAGAGAATGCTTGTGGCACTGAAAGAAGTTTTGCTAGAAAATTGGAAAATAAACCTTTCCCGTCATTACAGACCCCCATACCCCCCTTAAGCTACTTGGGCGACGGCTTGACCCTACCTGACCCTCGCCCCCTCCCCACACGTAGAGCGCGTGAGAGCAGGAAGACAAATGAGAGAGAGGAAGTAGCTACAGCCTGCCATCTTCTGGCCCGTTGTTATCTCTTGTCACAACATCAGGAGTTTTTGTCCAACACTTTTTATGTTTGTAATGGGCGGAAAGGTGCATCAACCCTCGGGTGGGTGCAACAAGAATGACTAGAAAACGGCTGGTGCTAAATATAGCAGACCTCTCTGGGAGGCAGCGGGGTGCGGGCTCACCCCCACACCACACTTCTCCCCCCACTCGTGTCAAGCTGCCACATCAACACTCAACTCTCAAGTGTGCTGCTCTCTAGTCAGCAACTACTGACCCCTGACCCCACCTCACCCCCGCTCTTACGCTTTGCCGGTGCCCACAGAACTGTCCCCCCGCCCCTCCACTGCTGACAAGTCATACTGTTGACTAGTAGGTGTTGTGGATGGTGACCAGTTTTTGTAAGGGCCATCGACAACGGCCCTTTGGTGCACTGAGGTCAATCCACAATTCATCCCCCACTCACACCTTCTGCAATTTGTGGGACATCGCAAACTGCCAAAACATGGCGGCTTGATAGGACCACCGGAACAATCTGGAGGTCAGAGGTTCGGAACTGGTCTCAGGACACCTCATCATCCTCCCCCCGATGTTCATATCTTGCCTGGGGACAGCACATGTTACGCATTTTACGACACCTGCTGAACTTCACTGTCACACAGATGGGGTTGACACTGTGCAGGACAAACAGCAAGTCTCCATCCGCAAGACTTAGCAGGTGCACACTGCAAGTCTTTGCTGCAATGTTTGTGTAGACTGTAGACCCCCACAACACGGGGTCGAGTAGTTACAATGTGACAGAAAGTCTCGAGACTACTGTCAGCAGGCGGGTGAGGCTTTATTGATGCAGGTCTCTACAGGACACGTCCTGTCACCTTAGGGCGGGGTCTCATGCCACCAGACCTACCCTCTTCCCCCACCCTGTCTCAGAGAAGTCTGGCAGTCTTTCAGGTTCATCCTGTTCCCGAGTAGCATAATGGGAGAAGGAAGGAGCGGCGGGAGGATCGAGTTTTTACATGTTTGCACTTGACTGGAGCGCGCGCCAGACGTAAGTTGACAATTGTCACACTCGGCTGACATGACTGTACCCTGAATTTCATACAGTGCTCTAGCCCACCCCTCCTTCAATTTCTTTCTTTTTTTTTTATACCGTCAGCAACTCAGGTTATATCAAGGTAAACAAAAAGTCGGCCCTATAAGCAGGTGTCCTTTGTAGAGAAAGAACAGCGTGCCCGAGACCTGAACATAGGACTGCCGACTATCAACTGTCATATGGTGCGACAAATGGCGGCTCACCACTAGGGTAATATTGCACCCCTCTCTCGTCTCTCTCTCTAGAAGAGCGACCCAGACATCAGTCACTCACATAAACCACACCGATTATCAATACGGTGTTTACGCACGACTAACGATGTGAACAAGAAATCTGTCACGTGACACTAAGGATCCCCATTGTTGTGAAACTGAAGTCGCAGTTTAAATGACAAGAATATTCAAGCTCGCCTCCTCACCCAACCGGTGGAAGTGGAATGTTTTCTTGTACATAAAAGGGAACAGTTCCGGGCGAAGTGTGCTCCGGTCCACAATGGGGTGAAGCCGCTGGTGAGTGTAGGCGTCGTTTACCTAACCTCGCAGTCGGACGATGGCAGGTAAAGTTACAGGTGAGGGAGATGAAAGCTTAATAAATAAACGTGCGCCGCACTAGAGTGCGCAGGGGCCGGCCCTACCTGTGGGCTGACGAAGGGTGCGAATGATGCTGGGGAGGTATTTACGGCGATGTGAGACACCAAGACGAGGAAGACGAGGTGACTCCACGGCGGTGACGTCACACTTGGAATATCCGGGGGGAGGGAACTGAAGGTGGAAGGAGGGAGGAAAACCGTGTGATCTACTGGGGAACATGCGAGAGACTTCTTTGTGAGGTGCACGGGTGTGTAAAATGGAGGACTGTGAAAAGGATGACGGTGTTCACCTAACGAGGGCGGAAAGTCAAATTCATGGTTCGCATATTTTACGAAGATATCAAACTTGTCTCCCCATTGATCAGTGATCTGACTTGCTTGTGACCTGACCTGTCTGACCTCAACTACCAGCATTAAACGAATCGACCTCTATTCTTGCTGATGAGCCTTCATGTTCAGTCTTCAAATCGGGGTGGTGGGAGGGGAGTAAAGGTCACAGCCTGGGCAAGTCTCGGTCTGGTGCTGTTATGGTTTTCGTCTGTCAGATCCTCCATGTCGTCTGGGGTCAATGACTTACAGTGACGAGTCTGAACTCACCATTAAGACACGATGGTGTAGACATGACAGCCATGTTTGACTAGCCCCACTACGCTCCCAGCTCCTTGTAGCACTAACAATATTTAGCTGAGTATTGCCCCTATCCTGGACTCCACCCTCCTTTCAAGCTACGACTGAAAAAACCCAGTTCCTTGTCATTTTTTGTGACCGTTTCAAGGCAGCGAACCTTGTTCTTTGTGAAGATACCGAGAGAAGTGAACCTTGTTCTTTGTGAGGATCTGAAGGAAGTGAGAGACTTGCACAATCTCTCTCTATATATATATACATTGCACATACATTGCTGCTCTACCTTGCTGCACATGCACACGATGACCTCACACTGTACCCAGTCTCAAAAGTTCACGAACGTTTGCTGTCTATAAATTTTATCTCCTATGATATTTATGTCCCACGCTGTCATGAAAATATATGAAAAAAAAAATTTTCATCCATTAACTTGCACTGGACGTAGTGTCTTCCCGACGACAGGTATTTCGAATCGCAGGTACGAGACTTGGGTTACCAACTGTCGTTATGGAGAACACCACCAGCATTTGTACAACTTCCATTCTTAGCTTTTGTAGTAGTAGAAAATTTGGAACTGTAAAATTTAACTTGACACCAGGTCCTAAATATTTAGAGACACTGTAGGAGCATGTCCTATTCAAATGTGTAACGGTTTACCAAAAGTCTATAGTCAAGTTCAGACTGGACATTGCACTGGACCACATCGACATCATCTACTAGGTGGTTATTTTAATTGGATTACGGATACAGTGAAGCCATATACAGATTTCAGAAAATATTTCATAAAGTTCTTGGGGTAGAGAGGTAGTGTCAATAAACAATTAGGTATCGCACCCGGACTCTTGTAACAGCTGTGTCGCGAGCGAGGGCCCTAAGGCGATGGTTCAAGTGTTGTTTTTCGGAGGCAGCACGTGCGCTCATCACACCTGCCACGTGTTTTGGTTGCCGACTGCACGGCAGATACATTTAAAGTCGCTGACACCAGAACAAGGGTGTCTTGTACTGAAAACTTGAAATAATCTTGACCGCACACACAAAGAAAACATCGGTAAAACAGGATCGAACAGAAACAGCGCCATAGACAGACGTGGCCTGTAGCCGGCAGAGTACTAGACATCGACTACACCACTAGACGAGTGACAGATGGCGGGACCTCTCTCTGTTTGTCCACACGTTCGAGAGGGTATCAGAGATAGGGGAGGGGAGAAATAAAATCAATGAGTTAAAAGTTCATTAGTGTTTTCTTGGCTATCCTCTATATTCCTTCTCTCTGCTTTTCCGCCGCTCTGTCTTTAAGTAGGGTAAGACAAGCCTCTTGCATAGCCCCCACCTTTAACAATGACAGCATATCGCCATGACTGCCCCTACCTCCCGGCATTCATCTCCCTCACACGTGCTTGGTGCCCTTCTAGTGCCCACCACACTCATTTGCTCTTAAATTTTCAGTTTGTTTAATATCTGATTTGTATTTGAGTCCAAGATTTATTTGAGAATCATTCATGTGAGTAATCTTTAAGGAGTTAACTTTTTTCCGGATCATTCTTTTACCAGTTAAATTTACTCAGATTTAGAATATTTAACCCTTTGAGAACACTGATACCAGATGATAGCAGTATAGTCAGCGTTAACCTCACTTGTCCGATTATGAGTGGTTTTAAAAACTCAGCATTTAAACTTTAGTCTGATTGCAAAGAAAAAACTTTTACAAAATGTGAGCTTTCCTGTGAAATATCGTCGGCGAAACTGCCACTTCATACAATTGTCGGCCAGGCAATGATTGGTGGTTTTTTCTTACTGAAGCACGAACGTCGACAATAATACAGTGGATAAAAGTGCCGACAGTTCAGATACCGACTGTAGTCAAAGCGAAGAAAGTTTAATAAATCAATTTGGTTGCCATGGTTACTTACACGACAGCAGTGTCAGCTGCACCCCGTTTAATCCAAAAACCCTCGTTTGTGGCCACGTGACCAGTTTGCCAGGTCCTTCCCGTCGGTCGCTTGCAGGATCGTTGAAGGTGCAGTCAGCAAGGTGTGCGATACTCAAAGTTGCTGGTGTGCGGTGGTGTGCGATGTGGCAGGCGTCTGCGTGCAACCATCAGCCGCGACTGTTGACGACTGTTGTAGTAGCAGCAGCACCAAACACTACACGACGGGCCATTGGCGCGTCCTCGCTCCTCATTGGTCAACACTCCGCGCCTGCGCGAGGGCGCCCGAGACGTGCTGCGGTCCTGGTTTCTATGGTAATGAAAGAGACACGCGGAGTGGCAGGCGGCGCGCGCTGTCATGTCACGTGAGCAGACAGGCCGCGGTGTCGTCTGCTGTGCCATGGCTGCTACACCAGCGGCGCGTGCGGGCGAGTCCATGTTGTGAGGGTGAGAGCGCTGTGTAGAAAGACAGCCGAGGTGTAGGCCCCAATGCAGGCCAGCCCTAGCCACCCTACCTACCACCCCTTGTCGCCTGTTCTACTACTCAACCGTTAACAAAGGCCTTTGTGTGCAGTCTGTCCGCATGCACGCACGCGCTCGACATGTTATACACAGCCAAACACAGGCTGCCAAACAGCTATATACATAATAAAGAAGCCACGTCAGTCTTGAAGTGTGGAGGGAAATCCGCAAGTCCCATGATAATAGCATGTCAGAAATTGGCCACAAAATAAGGAATTAAAAATGATGTGTAAAGTTTATGAAGTTTTCTACAATTCGAACAAAAATAAATAAATTGTCAGTAGACATTAAAGGTTATTTACTTTATACTTCAGGCTACAAGAGATTGTGTGTAAGTGTACGCCCGTTTGCGGGTAAGAGAAACAAAATAAAATACAATTTAAATTTGTTGAATTTTAAACTATGAATCAAAACTATGTTAATAGTGTGAGATAGTGTAAGTGTTGGTGTATTTACGTAACAGTGTGTGTGTTGTATAGTGCCTCTTTCCTCAACAGTGCAAAAGACTGATGGGGTAGTTTTCTACTTATATGTGTGATGAGTGCAACTAATTAATGTAATACTAAGCTATACAGGCCCTCCGACTATGATCATTAATATATCGTATAGTTGTCAGCTTCAGATTATGATCATCAACATGTCATAGCTGCGTTCGTCTAGTACAATTTATGATAATTAATTATACCCCAAAAATTGGAAAAAATAAAATTGTAAATGCGCAGGAAACAATAATATTGCGCTGATAGAACTTGCTGTGCATACCTGGCTGACACTGCATAAAGGTGAGATAGACCTCACTAGGTCATGTATATCTACTTCTCCAGTAACCTCTTCGCAGCATTTCTTTTATTCCCGGGAGAGGTGAGAACATTGCCTCTCCCCACTTTTCCATATGATGTACATTCTACTGTGGATAATGGCAGAAATCAAGTAAACAATAATCTTTAAAAAAATGTGTACTGTACTGTGTGAAGCGCTTGGAACACAAACACAGGCTGAGCTGTGTTAAACCTCGACATGCTCACATACTGTATGTTGTGTTTTACAGTGTGACACACACACACATACACTATGATAGGTTTTATAGTATAACACACATACACTATGATATGTTTTACAATATGCCAGGCTCACATACAAACGACTAGGTTGGTTGCCGAGTGTGTTATTCACGTATTCGCAGTCTGACCGAACTTGTCTAAACAAAGCAGCTGTACACCTCTGCTCGTGTTGCTGTTGTAGTAGTAGCAGCCAGGCGACGGATTTAACGCTAACACACACCCTGCCTTCATTTTACACGCATGACTTCCTCGCACCCCGGGTAGGGAGGATCTGAATAACATGTGTTTGTTTTTTTATGCGTGTTGAGATCAAAGCAGTGTGTGTGCTTTAGGGTCTGAGCTATTTAATGGCTATGCTCCACGTACTCAATTCATTGCTCCATTAAAAAGATACATAAGAAATACAAATACAGTCTCTTCCACTGAAAGCATAAAGAGAATAAAGAGTAACAGCAGTCGGCCGCTGCCACTTCAAGTGAATATTCAGACTGGCAACCACTTCCACAGACCATCTGTCCTCTGTGATTGATCATGTGATCGATGTCCCGCCTTCTGCTTCAGCCCAGGCCCCATCATCCGGGTCCTTTCCGGGTCTAGCCATCAGTGGTCAGCTAGAAGAGTTGTCAAAATCTTCATAATACTTAAACTTTTACACCGAGTACCACACAATGACACACCCTGAGTATTGTACAGTAAATCAACTTTGCAAGCATTCATTCATTATTAACGGATGATCATCAACAACAACAACAACAACAACAACAACTGACGTCCAACATGGCTGCCGAGCTAATGTGTAGGCGGAGAAGAACCAGACTAATCAAGGTTCTACACAAGGAAACAAAACTCCAGACTTAGTTCATGTGTGAGCAGCACAATTAAACGGAAATCCTTGGCAGTCACCGATCATCAATTAAGCGTCACGCGCCTCGTAATTACGGACTGAGAAATACACGCGCACGAGCGTGGTAGCGGTTGTCAGATGAACAGCGCTCGTCACTGTTACAAATCATCGTTACAGTCGTTACAAATCATCTTTACTTCAAACTGTTGCAGGAAGTTGCGAAAGCTTCATAATGTGTGTTGCAAAAGAAAAAGTCTGTTGCAGAGAGGAAGTGGAAACTCAGTCTGGACCAGTCGACCTCGCCACAAAAGGACTTGAAGTGGACTCGGCACATCCTCGGCATCGTTTCTCGCTTCTCGTTGAAAACAGAACCTACAGTTGGCCGTTAAAGGGACGGTACACGCCATTTTGACCCTTGACCTGTATCTCTGGTTGTAGGTAAAATAGAAGCAAATTAAGCTTGTTGGTGTCTGTTCTAACAGGAATACTTCACCCAAGCTGACTGGTTCTGAGTACAATTACTGAAAGTATTAACTTTTCAATGCAATAAAATATTTTTATGAGCATACCTACGAAGACAGATTTTTTATATGCATTCTAATAGTTTATTTCTCTTACACAATAAGGCATGTATTTAGTATTTACTGCAAGGTACGATTGATTCATATTTTATAATGGTTAGGGTAGGTAAAACGCCCATCTACAGTAAGCTATCAGTCATTTGCTGTCTTTATTCGAGTTAGATATGAATCTGGCTGTACAGAATCAGAAGTACTTTGTTTTACTTTCAATACCAAAAGGAACTTTAATATTTACTTTATTGCTAATCAGTAGTAATTAAAAAAAGTCACAACTTTTTTTTGGGTTAATCCTGGTGTAATTTGTCAGCCAAACACTTTCATGTTTATGCATTCGCTGTCAAGTTAGGAAATTAAATATCAGATCATGAATCAACAGTAATGTTTCTTTACCTAAATGAAAAAATCATAACATAATGTTTTACGATCTTGACCTGCACTGTCCCCTTTAACCAAAGTTTCTACCCTGTCCTCCTCCCTCGTCCTCACTCTTCCTCTCTCCTGCCCTTGCCTCGCTTGCTCTTCGTCATTTGCCTTCCCTCCCCTCCTCGCTGTCATTTCCTAAGTTCTGTGTAGCATGAATTCTCTCTGTCTTCCTGTCACATCTGAGATAACTGTGTTCAAAAGGATAGAAACAAGCCCAAGACCTAAAACACAGGTCACGTGACACTGGCAATAAAATATGAGAAAACTGTAAATTGCATCGTCTGGCATGTATTCTCCTTTACTCCTCCTTCCTTCCCCCCTTTCGGTCTTTCTACCCGGTATAGATGGCGCAGTGTATTGACATTGAGGTGTAACCTTGCGAGGATACAGCCACTATGTGCCCGGGTACTTTGCCAGACACCCGAGGGTCACACAAACTTGTGTTTACATGGCGCTGTCAGTTTGAACAGCTCACTAACCGCACACACACCCGGGAATGTACCAAGACCTGCACAAAGACATCCTATACCTGCTTTCTCTGAACAAAGACAGCATTGATTCACTATATTGATAGACCTCGAACACAAAGTCCTACTGGAATAGTTGAAGAGGTCAAAGTCTCCAGCAAAGCTTTTTCTTGCCGCGACACATAATCCATTCATGTAGACAAAGGTAGATGAAGATGGTGAAGATCGTGGTGTAGATAACATCTCCGATGTTCAGGTCAAGAATGCTAAACGAGAACTCGAGGTATCAATCATCCACCCCAACAGCTTCAGTTACATTCGTTTCTGGTACAAAGGTCAGATTGCTGCGCAGAATAATTCTCTACTTACGGGGTGGTATGACCCCTTAACTGCTTGTATTTTTTAAAGCACTGACATTTTAAAATCCTTTAGTAGCCCTGTAAATTGTCTTAAGTGCATTTTTGTATAGACATGCACGAGTGCGAGTTGCAGTCACTTTACTGGATGGCCTTTTGATGAGTAGGTGGGTAGGTGGGTAGAAGGTGAGCTGGTCCTTTTGTGTGTGAACGTGTGACATGAGTGGCAAAACTGATCACATCTTTTGTGTGAACATGTGTGATATGAGTGCCAACAAATGACCATGTCTTGAAGCCGCTCCTCTCATTCTCGGTAGAGGAGGAAGGGACAGAGAAAAGGCGAGAGAAAAGGTCACCAGCCTCGAGCTTTACTGAGACCTTCGTCAAGAGGAGAATGAAGCCAGTGAAGCTTTCCTTTTTATTGAACAGTGTGAACAAGAATGTTTTGAGATAGGAGAGGCCAGAGGTCAGAGACATCATTCATGGAAAGGAATGATCACACGACCCAAAAGCGAATTAAGTAATTGACAAATTCTACCGTACACCAAATGGGTGCTTGTTCCTTGGAAATCATAAATAATGAAAAAGTGGATAAGTCTTTTTAAGTAAAAAAGTGAAAATTCTTTAAACCGACCCATCCCAGCTTATTCGTCATGACTGCTTCTGATAGTCGATACTTGACAGTGGATGCTATCTCTCCAGTGGCCTCCCACTAGTGTAAAGACAATCTTCACAGCAGACTAAAGTTTTCAAGGAAGTGACTTATCTCAGGGCCAGCCTTTGTGAGTGAGATATTCATCTCTCCCTCACTGCTTTGCTTTCTCCAACCGTCTATACAGTCAGGTACCCGCTACATTCCCTATACTGACAGTTTTATATTCCCTCAACTATTCTCACATCAATCCCTTGTGCTTTTCCCTCTTTCTTCCTCTTACAAATATTCCTCTGGACTATATTTTTTATGACGATCATTTCAAAATTTGTGAAAGAGGAGAAAGGGCAGACAAGACTTATCCTCCCTTTGGTGACATATCGACAGTCGCTGGTTACCTCCCTGTCCCTCCCCCAGCTCATCCCACTCCCAATGCCCACAAAGACAATTAGTGTTCTTTTCTCTTGCAATACATCTCAGCACACTTCAGACAACCTCCACAGCTTGTTGTCACAGTTTAAAATACGACGTAGTTGCCCCTACTTCCTGTGTTTATCTGCCCTCCCGCGAGTTGTTGCCCGTGGCGCGACAGCCATCAGTCACCGTTACACGGCTTTTGCCTTCTCAGATGTTTAAAACAGATTCTGCAATCTCAGACATTGCTTGCTAGCAAAAGTAGAAGTGCATATCCACAAGTGTCATCAACAAGATGTCGACAAAAATTGCAGGAAGATAACTCAATGGTAAATGTTGATTCTGGGTCAGAAAGATCCGTTTTCAAAACCCGATTTAGATGGAGAGAGAGGATACAACTTGCTTCAACATGACTCATGAAAACTACACCCCGTTTAGTTCTCCCTTTGCAAATAATCTACATCTTTATTCTGTTTAAGCTCTTACTTTATCATAGGAACAGACACATTGGTTTGTACACAAGATGCTTTGTAGCACGAGACAGAGGGCTTTGTTCTCCACTTTGTAATGTCGGGTTTACACTACAAGAGCTAAAAATAGAAGTCACAGCGCTCTTTATTCTTCAGTCATTCACAACGGCTTCAACATTGTAAATACATGGTCTGGTACACCGGCCTGCTAGTGAAATAAAATCTGCCTCACTTTGTGCTCTTCACTTAAAGCCATGAATTATTGCACTCGCATTTTTATGATATACACCATGTCTCGCGGCTGACAAATGCTCCTGAAGTTCCTCCTGCTGCAAGCTTTCGTCTTCCTCGCAGCTATTAACGGGAGGATGAAAGCACTTTCAACAGTGCTTTGGGGGGCAGCGGACAGCCGAGTGGTAACCGTTGGCGTCCGAACTGAGAGCGTGTGGTTCGATTCCCGATTAGAGCAGCAAACTTTCCCCGAGTCGACGGGAATGGTACCTGAGCATTTGAGTAGGTTAACTAAGTCACATGTCCTACAAATGTCTAATACTTTTTGAAAAGAAGCATTAAAACTTAAATAAAAGCCAGTCTGCCATTTGTACAAAGCGTGTCATAACCTACTTACACTTGCTGGCGGACAGTTTGTCTTGATTCCACGTGTAGTCTAGTCAAAGTCAACCAAAACATTCAGATGACCCTTGTCCTCTCAGAACATTTCAACAGGAAACAATATGAGTGGGCACAAGATTAGTCAGACATTGTAGCTGCCGCTTGTGGATGCAAACGTCGATGTGAGAGCTTGAAACTCGCGCGGTCGCCGCCTAACGCTTCTCGCGGGAAATCCCAGTGGACACGACCACCCCTAGTAGACAGTGGACTGCCCCAACTTAACTTCTGTATCAGTTGTTCTGGGCAATCCTATTCTGAAAAAATAGGGGAGATTAGAGAAGCCTGGCCGTTATCTCCTGTGACCCACACTTTTTGAGCGTGGCAGACGACACTATCCGTTAACCAATCAGAATTTAGTTGGCGGCAACAACTGTTTGTAATCTTTTAGAAGCGATAAAGTTTGGCCTGCTTTTCAAAATCAACTTTTGCTGCAACCGTTTAAAATTAAATATATCATTAAAACTAAAGTTGTTGATGATCTAATGAAGACGAGGAGTCGAAATGAGGGGGAGGGGGAAAAACCGTTTCGGGATTTGATTTAAACATCTGTCAACAGGTGAAACTGGGTCGCCAGGCATCGCACATCCCGGAGCGGAGAGGCTGGGGTCGGACTCAGAAGGAGGCTGTAGTTCCGTGCACTTACATGAGCATGAGATAATGAATGCAGTTTTGATGACTAACGGCACAATTAAATCCCCATCCACTGTGCACCCCCCTTAACATTCACCCCCATTAACATTTCTCCAAACCTTTTAACCCACCATTTATCAGGGTAGGAAACTAAACTTAGAGAGAGATATATCTGTGATGAAGCCCTATTATTGTAGTTATATTGTACAAATGTATAGCCCCTCATTAAAAGTGATTTATTTTTTGTATGAATTTTTCTTTTGGTCTGGCTATGTCTATTTTGATATTTCATATCAAATGCAAGTGTGATGAAAGAGGAAACAGTAGACAGGAAATAACCCATGACTCCTTACATTTGACATTAGCCTGGTATCTGTCTTCATGGGTGCGAGATAATACCCGCGGTGTCCCCACCACGGGGAGCTGCAGCAGCATTTGAATAAAGGTGCAGACGCGCGCGCAGATAAGCCGCGAGACTCACCCACTCCATTCGCGGTATGGGTCACCTGAACATTCCCAGCAAAAGATAGCTTTGACCCATTTTGTACCTGTCATTTTGTACCTGTCATTTTGTACCTGTCATTTTGCCTTTTATACAGGGTGTCTTTCAGAACCAAAAGGTTACGATGGCTTTCATAATAATAAATGTGGCCTGGGGTGGGGGGTGAAGTATGTTGTTTACCATGTCTAGGACATGCAGGCCTGATTTGATGAAGGTGGAATCCATACCCCTCCCTAAACCACCTTTTATCTTGCCTGTTAAATGGGTACCCGCTCTGACGGGTGTCCAGGTGTAGATTAGGGTGGAGTTTCGGGTTAGTGGAGGTCTTCTCCCACCTCCCATACACAAACCACCAGAACTCCATGGAGCGCGTTTAACCAGCCGGTTAGTCTAGTGAGGCTGGATAAATTAGCCCACCCGAAATAGTGGCTATCCTGCATTCATAGACTTAACCTACCTAAGCAGTTTTACCAGCTGGACTCCACTTCCGGTTACTATTTCCCACCCAGGGAGATACCACTATCCTTGATGTAGGACTTCTAAACACGGACCTCTTCTAGTCCCTACAAACAGATACAATGGTACAGAGTGGTTTGAAAATACTGTTTTAATTAAATTGATGATTTGTGATATCGTAATCGACAGGATGCTGTTCACTTTTTTCTGTGGTTATTTAGTTTCCAAACGAAAATCGATAAATATTTAATTTTTATAGTATTATATATATATATCCGAGAGGCAGAATGAATAAATGTGACGGTCCGGAGATACTTCTTTGCTTTTTTTATTTAAGAAAAATTGTTTTCGTGGTAGATTTCTCGCCTTTGACCAAACTACACATCCACAGTGGGACATGAGATGGGGTGGGCTATGCTTGCTATGCCGGTGGGTAACCACGTTCTCGCTGAGTTAACCGGGAGTTAGCTTGCCGGCACAGTGGATTCTCTATCCGAGTTTGTGCAATATTACTCATGGATAAACTGCCGATGTCCATCAGTATGAGCCTGACTAAGAAACTACTGAAAATAGTGAGGTGGGCATTTAAGTGTTTCTCTGTAATGTTGGCCTCTAAAGAGGTTTTCAGCGAAAAAAATCCGTTTCAGCACATGTTGGTCTTCAATGTGTAAGTCAGTGATGTTAGTCACTAATGATTTTGTTATTTATGTTGGCTCTTAAAGCGCTCCTCAGGGATGTTAGTCGTTAATGTTTTTGTTATTGATGTTGGCCTTTGAAGTGTTTTCTACCTTGTTACAGCATACTTATCTTTACAGTTGCTTGCACTCAGTCATGCGACTTGCAACCTACATCCACTCATTCACACTGCTCGCAAACCACAACCACTCAACCCTGCAAAATTCTGCCTACCAACCACTGAGCAAACACATCTGGCATTTAATCATTCACACCATCGCATGATCCCTGGTGTAGATGAATAATTCATTGAGTTCAACACTACACATGTACTGACAGATGAAAGAGGAAACAACAAAAACTCACACGACAACCAATGAAGCGTTCACAAATGTCAAAGACTACTTCAGCCTCAGAACCAGACTTTGTGATTGTTTTAGTCATCAGTTAATGAGATACCTTTCACACCATGTCAGAGGCAGTAAACTCACTCCATGGTTGAATCGCTTTGAAACAATATGTCGTGCACACCAGACCCGAGATTTAAAAAAAAATTTGTTAGTGATTTTTATGTTTCTAAGAGATACGATGGTCGTGAATTGAACTGACTGACATCACAGACCTCATACCGAAATGTAGGAAACCTGAAATCATCTCGTCTAGCGGTTGTCAAGAGACAGAGTACGGTGCCATGCAATCTGTTAACTCTTGGTTTGAATCCGAACACTTGCAGTTCCACTAAGTTTTAATTTTTCACTTGAATTTGAGAACCTCGAATTGAATCAGAAAAGAAATTCTTATGAACAATAATTATGTCTGCAACAATGAAAAACTATAAAAGTTTAACCTTCAGCCTGCATTCATAAAAAGTGAAAGAATGCTATTACCAAACAGTTCTCTTTATCCAAGAGCTCTTCCATCAAACATCATCTCAACGAGAAGCTGGTATAAGCTCGGAGTTGTATCGGGGTGGGAAAAAATTACACAGCGAGTGATCCAATAATAATTTAGCTAACAGGAGATCTGGTTCAAATTCAAGTTTAGGAAAGCCAGAAAAAGTACTTCAGACACGACTGTCAACAAAAATTGTAAAATTATTGCCAGATTTGTCTCACTTGGCAAACGCTCGTGAAACCAATGCCAGGGTTGCCTTGACAAAGGTTGAAAGCACAATAAAAAAAAAATAGCAATGAAAATTTCATCACAAATGAAAATATTTACTATAAATAACAATTGATAAAAACAAAATATACTATAAAAAGAGTTTAATCACAAAATTGTGGGATATACAAAAGTTTTTATAGAAAAGCACGCTACTAGTAACTAACTCCCTCACCTGAGACTCGACCCGCTGCCTCTGGTCATGTGACACACCCTGTCTCGTCACGACTGGTGCAGCCTGTAAGAGATCTTTTATCACTGAAGAATATCTTATTTTCTTAAACCCGGCGCCATCTGGTGTCAAGGAAAATCTATAAGAAATGACATTCGGAGCATAGTTGGGATTACTGAGCTACGTGGCAGATGACTGAGCCAGACTGCCCCTACCTTCACCAGTCGCACGTGTGAGTTTAATCATCGGCCGATGTGCAGGAGCTCAATGAGAGCAGATCGTCATCAATCCTGTTCAATGCTGCTGCCAATAATGACCATGTGTACAATCGAAATAATGACTCAGCATATACTAATCGAAATAATCCCGCCATGGATACCGCTCCAAATAATCACACGGCACAGACTGATGGAAATATTCGCGAGCAGCACTATTTTTATAAATGTACAAACATTTCTGTATTTCTGTATTCTGTATTTCTGTATTACCGACCTGTTATATTTGCTGTACATCATGTGACTACTTCGCATATTGTCTACCTGGTTGTAGTCTCAAAACCAAACATCTACATTGTTGATCTCAAAACAAAACATTCCTGACGGTAAACTTGAAGAATGCAACAATTTCTGACTGGTAAGTCCAAAGTAAAACATCAGGAGCTCGAGACAACAAAGCACGAGCCATCGTCAAAGTCTCGAATAATTTACTCAGCTCAGCTGAATCAGCTCATTTATATTTATATGTATATTTAACCAATCTTGTCTTCGTCAGCTCTCTGTGTGATTTACTCTGTCTATTCTCTTTGTTTGTTTGTTAGAGTGTGTGTGGGAGGGTTGTTGCTGGGCCAGGGCGCCACCTACAGAACATTTCATAACTTGACAAACACAAGTAAGTGTGGAATGGAGGGAAACCCACCAAAAAATCCGAAACATTTGTCAGCTTTACTCAATCCTGACATATAACTGCTGCTGCTGCTGCTGCCTCTGTTGGGGCTGCCCCTGTTTATTGTTTATTGTTGACTTCGGAAGAAGTGTATTTACGGCAAGTGGGATTTTCCTTCGAGGTCTTTATCTGGTGATTACTATTTGTTTTGACAGAGGGCACGAGGTCAAGGTCCTTAGCCTCTTTACATGCGTAAACAATGAGTTGAGCAACTATAGCCTCCCACCCTGCTACTTCCCTTCCTGCAGGATGCCACCTCGCCTCACCCTCTTCTCCCATCTCCCGACCCCCCCTAGCCCTTAATTTGACCACCAGAACAGCAGTGGGGGTCAGGATGTACCTTCTTCACCCTCCCTCTCCCCCACCAAGTGTCCACTTAGCCCACCACGTGCTCACCGACATGCACGGCCAAGCATGTGTATACGTGACAGAACGAGTGCACGCGCGCAATCCCCCCCCCAAAAAAAAACAAAACAAACAAACAAACAAAATAACAAAATAAATCCACACATATATACCTTAACATAAGCATGCACATACACAAATGAGAGAGTGAAAGTTAGAGAAAGGCCTTTCTCCTGGCAGGATCCCTGGATGGCTGTGAAGTCCATGTTGAGGTTTGTGGGAAGAATGTGAAGAGCGGGTATGTGTTGTGCTCCCACACCCCGTGTTTACCAACATTCTCCAGTCTCGCCGACTTATTACACTCGGCGCCACCTACACCAGGAGCCTCAACTCTCATCACTCATGTGGAAGCTCTTGATGTATGTGTGTGTGTGCCTGCGTGTGTGTGTTTGTGTGAGAACAGGGTGTGGGTGCACCAGTGCCGTGCTGTCGAAATAGTCTTCGAGTATCGTTTGTAAATATATTGTTTGTTTCTCGTGATGTACACCTGTCTGTCATCTCATCTCTCACGGTCAGCTGCTGAGATGTTGGTGCAGGTGACTGACTGACGCTGCTGTTGTTGTGGAGTAGAAATATCGACGACGGCGGACACAGCTACAGCTGCCGCAGCTCCTGCTGTTGTATTTGTAACCGAGGTAGCAGCTTTCTCCAGCTGTCCAGCCTGTCATACAACAACTGATATTGTTACTATTACTGCTGCAGTTACTGTTGTTCTTACTGTTAGTATTGCTGTTACTGTTGCTGTTACTGTTGCTGTTACTGCTTCTATTATCGTTGCTGTTATTTTTACTATTGTTACCGTTGCTGCTTCTGCTGTTACTGTTGTTGCTGGTGCTGCTATAATAGTATAGTTAATCTACATGCTGGTGCTGCCATCATAATCACTTTTCTGGTGTTTTCTGTTGTCTTGAAGTCTTGTCTTTTACTAAGAATTCTAAACTAGGCAGTCATCGGAAAAGTCATAGAACATCATAGAATCCTTCAGCGACATTACCACGGCGAGCATCGTCACACATACCACGTGACCTTACTACAACAACCACCGTGGTTGCACACACAGCAGTTTGTGGCACTGGACATCACAGACCGTGTGTCTGGCGGGATGGACCTCCCAAACAGTGTTTACTGCTTTTGGCACTGCTAGCCACTCCTTGTTTGACACCAAGTGGCTCACGGGGTACCAGCGGCGCAGTGCACACAGTTGTTGTGTCCAAACATGCCACCCACACCAACAGGCGCACAACACCGACGATAAATCATATCACCCTAGGCACAAGCTGAGAGTTTATTTGTTTACTGTTGACATTCGGTTTGTACAACACACGAGACAAAGCCTACAGACACGGTGTGCACGGATTATTTGTGTGTACAGTGTTGTTATGCTTACTGACACGGTGTAAATGGATTTTTTAAAATTTATAATCCCATAGCTCAGTGGTTAGAGAAAAACACAGGGAAGTGCAATCACAAGAAAAGTCCTACACCCTCGTCTACCTCTTGTCAGGGTCAAACGTTGACCTTAACTGACCTCTTGAAGGTGAAGGTTACAGGATTAAAGTCGGGGTCACGTGCTGACAATAACTGCGAGACTCGATACATGGGGCCTGGGAGCCGGGGATCATATCTTCAGACAATAATGGCTTCCTTCTTTGAGAAAGAGACAGAAGGAATGTGTTAGAGAGAGGTGGGGAGGAATGTGTGAGTGCGAGGTAGGGGGAATGAGTGTGTGAGGGCGAGAGAGAGAGAAGGGGGGAGTGTTTGTGTTGATTGGATGGTAGTGCAGCATGTATCTACAAACAACAGTTCAACTGCGTCGTCTTTGCACGTGACATCGCTGTTATCGTTCACGCTGTGACTGTTTCCTCAGGTTATCAAAACATTCATCGATTCACTGAAAGCTCTCTCCTCTTATAATTTAATGTTGAGTGAGCCAACATGACTACTGATAACATTTTAAAGAGTTGCCGACCACTCTAGGTGACTCTGGGCCTCCACACTCTGCTGTTGCATTATTCATTATTATGAAAGGTCAACAGTGAACAAAGAATTACTGTGCGGGTCACTGAGGTCACATTAACAGTCGAATCAACGAAGCGTGAATGAGTATTTTTGGATAGTGTGAATGCGAGCTTGCACTTCAGATGACAAGGTTTGTGTGTGCGGGTGTGTGCGTGTGTGTGTGTGTGCATGCGCGCCTACCAATATTTGTCTCCCGTATTAATCAGCTTAGTGACTGTAGTATACCTATCAAATACAGAGAGAAGATGGAGTCGTTTTGGAAAAGCACTGGATGATTTTAGACTTGATTGCACTACAGCACTTCCGGGTGTTCCGTCCCACCCACCCACATCCGGTGCTTCATACATCACCTTTTCGTTCCCGCTCTTCCTTTCAAGTGCCGACGATTCACGTGTCTGTCCGTGTAAGGCGGTGAACGTGAAGCAGCATGTCACCTATTGTCACATTCTGTCACTACTGTCATCCCAAGCCGACTTTCCCGGACACGTCAGCGTGCAGACGTTGGTTATTGTTCTTACACCCGTCACCCCCTCCCCGTCTCACTCATCCCTTGCCTACGCACGCGCGTGACGTATCCACGAGGCAATGACGTCACAGAGCCTCGCTTGGCTGACTCTCGGGCGGACTGTGTGTCAGAGGCTGGCCCCGTATTCTGGACAGCCAAGCCCTTAGGGATCAGTAGTCGGGACTAGGTGTGACTATCCTGTGAACACGAGTCCAGTACTGACTACCATCCCTCCACAAATACACCCGAGCCTTTTCCTCCCATCCTTCGCCGTCAGCTACCTACTTACCCATCCCTCTCTCTCACTCACATTCAAACGCAAACACACACACGCACGCATTCACACTTGCATAAACACACTACCTCGTACTCACACACACACACACGCGCGCTGACACACTGTTTTTATTTATTCGGACTTATCAGCAGGGCGTGTCATACATACTTGTATACAAATGCGCGAGCTCGGATTTCTGCTCTCACCTGTGGGCCACGTTTCTTTGTCATTGCTGACCGCTTTCTTTACCTGTTAGTTGGTAGGCTAGCAGCTGTCACTCACTCAAGTTAACTCCTGTCCAGGCAGACCCGCGAGCTTTAAGAAAACATAATTAACTCACCGCACACAACATAAAATATCGTAAACAAAATGTTTTCTAATATACACACCTGCCAACGCCCATCACACAAGTACATTTAATCGCAAATTAAAAAGTATACCTCTGTCCCACCACTGTGACTGGACAGTATGTACACTGTACAACTGTACTGTATGACTGGACAGTATTACACTGTAAATTGTACTGTATGACCAGACAATATGTGCACTGTACAACTGTACTACGTGACTGGACATTATTATGTCCAAAAATAGAATGTCCACTGTATGTTCTCCCTCTGTTGCATTGCAGTGGGCGACAGAGGCTGTGGTTTCTATGACAACATCAACACAATTAGAACAAGGGAAGAAGAAATGTCCAGTAAGGGTGTCAGGGTTATGAGTAATTTTCAGTCTAAAAATTACTTGGACCACACAAAGACATTCGTTGACATGCGTTTCCCTCCCCCACACCTTTCCTCCCCCACACATCTGCTGCTCAGCCCGACACTGTTGGCCGGTGGGATGGACGCACGTTCGTACGACTGACCCTCGGGAGGCGGCATCGCGCGTGCAGGCCGTGCAACTGTACGAGGATGTCAGGACGAGCTACACCGACAACAAACAGGTTGCACGTCAACAAACCGGCTTTGGTTGTCGGCTTCTGGTTGTAGCTAGTCGTGGCCGTGACGTCACGTTGGGACTGTGGCCGTCCTGTCGGCGGTGTGATGATGAGAAGGACGAGTGCGGTGGTTCACGCACCACAGTTATTCATCCCTGGAAGCGGAAGTGAGTTTTCACGGAGGCTGACACGTGCGCGACCGGGACTAAGGGAAAGCGGTTCAAGCTGTGCCACCCTGAACTTTAAACTTTGTGCTCTGACGTCACACCAGCAAAAAGCTACCAACTCATACGCCAAAACGGTCCTGTTTCTGTGACGTCATCAAAACGTGTGTAGAGGACAGCGAGCCGCCGATCACTCCGTTGCTGTTACCGCAATGGCACGTTGGCACTACATCTACAATCATAATGAGTACTTTTGATGAGTTTTCATGATCAGACATCGAAGTGCGGGTTCGCCTACCCCACTTTGTTTACTGCACTTGTACAGAGAAACACAAACATTTTATTGAGAGAACCAAAGCAGGTCAGTGCCCGAGTGGACACTCCATTGCTTGCTGGCAGCTCGATTCTTTAAAAACACCGGCCGTTAATTCCTTTACAGCTTCATGGAGAAAATAATTTTAATGACACTGCAAAGTACTCATTGTATTTTCTCCTGGTTCAAAGGAGATTTTTCAGATCGCATTTTTCACTTGCTTACATACAGCATACTACATAGTGTGTCCGTGTGTCTGTGTGTGTAGGTGGAGGGGGGGGGAGAATAATGCCAAGATATTATAGTGTATTTGAAAGGAGTCAACCTCTAATAATCTAATTTTTCCAGAAAAGATTATAATAAATTCATCAGAAAGTGGTAAAAAAAATTGTATTCCATATTCACATGCGGAACATGATTGTATTGTGGTGTCACAGCAGAAGTCGTACACCCACACAACTACACACCCATTACCAAACAATATTTTAAAAGCATGCTCATGAGAGAAGTACAGTATGTGCATTATGCTCTTTTTTTTTTTTTGTTGTTGGTGTGTTGAGACATTTTTGTATAAATATATTTATATGTGTTCTTTGTCGTAAATTCCTGAGCAACTTGATAACATGACATAACACGATAACATGGCAACTTGACAGCCCCAGGCAATCCTTGTATTGTGTGTTGAAAGAACCTATGGACATCGTGTGTGTTGCCTTTGTGAGAGCCAGCGTCCGAGACATCGGTGACCCCGTCGTGAAGTACATACTTCTTTGAAGTTTTAATTAACACAGCCTATGAAATGAATAATGGTGCTTAACATAACTGCGCCACCTGTGCAAAAATATTGTAGCCTTTCTTAGCGAACCCGTGAGAACTTGTTACATGAGTCAACTACACCACCGAGGACATTATCACCCTCGCGACCTAGAGGCAAGTTCTTAATCAAAGTCCTCGGGTAAACCTTCACAAAATTGTTCTAAAGCACCTGGCTAGACCGGAGATATACCTGACTGTTAATACATATCTCACAGACAGTCAAAGCAAGGGGTTGCTGCTGGAGGTATCTTGTTCACCTCTAGTGGCATGGAGAGATTTATGTGGCGATACACGAACTGTGCTGATGTCTGTCCCTTCTTGCAAATTTTCTTTTTATTCAGTTCTTTGGTGATGTCAGCCGACAGGTGTTAAGAGAAGTTAATCTGCTTCACATAAAACACAAAGCAAAACACAAAAACCCAGGCTGTTGCCACTCTCTGATTTCACGAAAGAGCGAAGAATGAGAAGTGTTCAGGTTTCACCAATGTTAGAAAACAAAGCAGTAAACAAACACTGCGGCAGTCAAACAACAAAGCTTGTCCTGGAAAACCAAACAAAAAAAGACGACTACTGTGAGAGTAGAAAGTATGGGCTTTGCTTTAAAGAGGGAGAAAACAGTTTGCAGAGGTTGCAGACTCGAGGGTGGGTCTGATGGTGGTGGTGATGACCAGTGAACTGTATCGTCTGGAAGCAGAGCTCGGCGCGCGGTGTTCACGGGTGTGTGTTTGAAGTGTTTGAACACCGTCTACCCGGGATGCGCACTGCAGGGGGTACCTGGCACGGACTAAAGCAGGTGTTTCACGAGTACCTCGCTTCGTGTTTGTTCATGTAACCCAGGCACAGGTCACACAAGTGGGACATGGGAACCCGCGAGTCACTTGGCGATGCATAAATCACGAAGGACAATTTATAGCGGAAGTGGACATGACATCATGCGAACGATATTCAACAAAAACTTTTTTCATAACAGAATTTCCGTGTTAAATATTTCGCAAGAGTTACTCCTGTCGTGGTTGAGTGTATTCACAACAGACGCTTCAAAACGTTTATTCTCAGCCAATCACGGACACGATAAAAGTCACGTGGTACACACAAAACTTTTCCGTGCTCTCCACAGAGGTTGGTCAATGAATGGAAAGATCCGCACATACGTGAAGGAGGCACGGCGATGACAGTTTGTGAATCACTGGCGTAGTGAAGCCTCGCTTTGGCGTCTGTGTGTGTACAGCTGTCACGCGTGACGTTGTACTGCTGCACGTGGTAAGAGCGAGGCTGTGATTGGCTGTCACTCCCAGTCGAGCGCCAATCGCTGTGCAGCAAAAGGTGAAAGTTACTCGACTTCCCTCGTGGAGTCTACTGACTGTGCGCTCCCTAATAAGTGTCCGAGACGATTAAATAGCTTAATTAATAATCATCTTCACATGATCGATTCTATAAATAAACAAACCTCGCCATGTTGTATGTTGTTGTTCGTTATGTATGACGTCACTGTTGTATGTTATTGTATGCTGTATATGGTGTTGCTTTGCTTTATGTTGTAGATGTGTCGGTTTGCTGTATGTTGTCAGTATGTTGACAGATAAACAAGGTCTTTTCGCCTCTGCATTCATTCGGCAGTGTCCATCCATTCATTTATCTGTCCCCACACACTCACTCGCAGACATGTCTGTCCGTTACAGCTGTATTATTTATTAATAACTTGCTACAACTGTATCATGGTTTGAGCTGCCATGTTTTATGTGTGTTCTTACTGCATTGTCCACTTGCATCTTCTCGTCCTTTCCTCTTCAAGAATTTTCTTCCTTTTGTTGCTGACCTCTCCCGCCCGTGTCTGGGCCCCCTCGTTTTTTTTTTCTTTCTTCTTTCCCACTTTTCCTTTCGCTCTTGCTTCTTCCGCTTTCTGTCTTTTCATTAACTCGTTTTTACTCTTTTTCATGACAACTATTTTGTGGGACTAGTGAAGCTGTCGTTTTAAACAGTCTTTGATTATGCCTGAGGGTGTACATCTGATCACTGAGAATTTAGGTAAGGTTCCAGACATCGCAGAATTGTCAGAACAGTCTATATTCAATATATAATTATATATTCAGTTTATATTTAATCCAAACAAACAAACCCCCTTCTTATTAAAAGATATACGACTTTTGCTATTGGCCCAGTGAACTTGCTTATAGTGTTTTAACATTATTGCTTGATACTGGCTGTGAGATATCTCGGGGTGTAGCCCCTGACTTGTCGGCTCACTCGAGTTATCTCCCCGTTGTCTTCGCGCCATGCTGCTTGCACGAACATGGCGACACCTGCAGCCATCAGGAACCAGTCATCAGCCAGCATCCGTCCTGTCAAAAGAAATTTGAAGACTTTGTGTATGCGTGCTGTTTGAGAGGAGGACTCCGCCAAGCTCCCCCACCCTCCGTCGCTACTTTATGAGTAAAGTAGAGCAACGGTTCTGCTCCAGCAGGTTGCCAAAGCTGTGATGAGAAGGTCACAGGGTCAGACACTGTGACGAGCAGCATTGAGCAACACGCACATTGCTTCAGTAAGTGTAACCTCCTGAGAATTCTAAAGAGGTCTTCTGGATCATTTCCTTTGTTGACCCTTGACCCTGCACACCCTTCTAGGTCTCTAGTCTCTGAATCTTGTGCACAGACGTGTGTAGGTGGACTGCTGTCTGTCTGCCGAGACCAACGCTTTAAGCCTATTGCGAAGTTCTTCGCTGTTAGTCTCGACGAGCCTTAACAATAAATGTGACTAAACCGGAAGCTTTGTACACACCAGCCTCGTTTAAGTAGTTAACTGGAAAAAATTGTCTGCCAGCAGTCCAGTAATACACGTTCGTGGCTCGTGCATGTCCAACGACAGTTTCTTGGAATTCCCGTCAGGCAGGACAGCAAATAGTCAGATGAAAAGAAGATTTATTAAAGGAGAAAGCAAAAGAAGAAAATGAAAGCTAAGGACATTGATAAATGACAGACTATTTAATAAAATAAAACCCAAACAAACACACACTAACATGCAAAAAACATGAGATGACTCGACCTCGCGACAACTGAGAAAAACATTTTTTTTTCTTCCTTGAATTCGCTGTGATGTTTGGTCGCATTTGGAAACACGACAATGTTTACGGTAACCACCACAATGTTTACGAAGGTAGCTGGTGCTGGCAATCTCCTCCCAGGACCCTTCCGCAAAAAAAAAATAAAATAAATAAATAAACAAACACACAAAACAAAGCAACAAAAACACAAACTGAAGACTCCATCAAGATGTCTTTGAAGTTTTTGTTGTCAACGACACTGAAGACGCTGCTGCTGTTGTATGACATCTGACCTGCTTCCTCTTTCTGCAGCCGATAATTTCTTTTATTTATTTATATTTTAATTTACAGTCTTTTGTGTCAAGTGACTGAGAACAAGGAGTGCTTTGGCTGAGTGCCGAAAGTGTTACCAGCCCACCTTTGGTCGAACAAAAGATCTACAAGAGATAAATGCTGCACAAGGTGAACAGCATGTGCTGCAGAGCTGCATGACGCCGCAGGTGCACACAAGAAGCATCTCTCGACCAATCACAGAGTTGGCTGTAAGACAGTTTTCCATACAAATGGCCTACAGGCGACAGGTGCATCATGTGATGGGTGCTGGATGCGTCCGGACAAAAAGGTTGATGTTTCAGTCGCTGAATGTCGACACACCGTCTGCGCTCCGGTGAGCACAGGTCAGCTCCAGTGATACACTTGACTCATCTTCGCGTCCAGAGACCGATCTCCTACAGCTCACCACACCCTCGATATTTGCGCAGGTCTTTCTAGGTCGCATCCTGTCTTGGTGGCAAAGGTCACTTCACTGTAGACGGTGACTGGTGGGTGTGGCGCCGATTAGGATGGTGGAGGTTAGGTTGCAAGTCGTTGCACAAAGCTTGAAGATTAGACTTTAAAAAAAAAATCTCCCCTTTGATATTTTCTTTTTCAAGAATTTTTTTATCGGTGATTCACGTGGATCAAGAAATGTAGAGCACTTACCCAATTTGATCAAGAAAAACGTGAAGGATCCAGAGCCTGGGATGTCTGGGGGCAGCACAGACTCGTCACCTCAAGTTCGGGGAAGTACGGAGTGTGGGAGACAACTGGGAGGTGTTACGATCTCCCTGTTATCTGGCGCCATTCATGACCACTGGCTTACATTGAGAAAATCTGCATCTTAGAGATAGTGATTAACTGACATTGCATTCTTGGAGTGGCAAGGGTGTCACAAACAGTTTCCCCTCTCACAGTCTAAAGAGCTCTTTAGTTATGGTGTCTTCATCTTTTCGTCTCTCTCGCTGTGCGTGCGAGAACGAGAGATCGTGGGAATGTAGATAAGAAGAGGAAATGAGAATGAGTGGATAAAGCAGGGGGTAGGGGGCAGGTATTTCCCGGTCATACATTTGTAGTGGTTGACATTATTGCATCGACATTAAAAATAACCTGGCCTACTTTATATCAAGAGCTACCAAGGAGCCCTCCCCCCTCTCTCTCTGTGCTTCTAACCAATGGATTGGAGAATTGCACTTGACTTTTGTTTTCCCGGTAGACGCTAATCTACGACTACAACACAAGGGCAGAGCACCCTTCCGTACAATGCAGGTGAATACGTGATGTTGCCGAACGATGAAGGCAATCAGACATCCACAGCACACTGGGGACTACTGAGCTTCCGCCTCCCAAACAACGAGGATAACTTTGCCATCCTTTATGACGAAGTAGATACGATAGTGATGATGATGATGATGATGATGATGATGATGATGATGATGACGTGTGTGTAATTTAACAAGTACATAGACACATGCGTATAGGTATATATATAACGATGTATTGCTCACATTACTTTAAAGCTAAACATCGATGGTTCAGTCAAGTGAAAAACGTGCCGAGGTCATCGCCCTTCCCCCAAGTTTCTCCAGGTTGTCAGCAGACGACAGGCAAAGGCAGTGTTCCGCCAGCCATATCTGAGGTCCGCCAGTTTCCGTCCCCACTAACGACACAGTGGACACTTACGTCCCGCATCCCCATCAGACTCGAACCATTTCCGGTGAACGCACTTCGTTTCCGTCAACAGAACGCTTTTCGGCATGAAAGTCATGAGGAGCTCATTATCTTCATTCTGTAAATTACGAACCGATCTCTCTCCCCATCCCCAACCCCCTTAATCTCTGTGCGTGTGTGTCCACGTGACCACCGATATGTCGCACAGTGTGCTTCCCGTCAACAGGAGGATGAGATGCCCCTGTGGCCGTTGCCGTCTGCACTTCCAGCAATCAAGTGGAAATTCCGGCAGAATTTGGTTTCAATGACTCGGGTTCTTACGACCCACATTGAGAAGATCGTTGGAAGCACAAATATATTATGTCTAGCATCCTTGGTGTCCTCAGTACAAGTAGGTCAAATCGTTCGCGTCAGGCCACAGGCTTCTCTCCCTTAGTGCGCATGAGCAGTAGAGTGTACCAGAGCAGCAGCAAATTTGCCTCACAGATAGAATTTTATAATGAAATACACATTTTCACCACAAATATACAGAAAATGATTCACTTTGAAAAACGTGTGCATTTGGACATCGAACTTTGAGGAACTAACGCATGCGCAATATACACCGGAAATGCGTAATACATGAATCTAACCCCAAGAGTGGGACTTCCTGGATATGACCTGAACGGAAGAGGACCATTTTCGTTATAAACATCTCGCTTACTTTCAAAGACCTGGTGAATAGACAGAGAAAAGCTTTGGTCTTCTGAGGCTGTCCACTGTGTCATGTCATTGTGTCTACTGTGTCTTCCTGTGTCCGACTGTCCACTTTGTCCTCTGTCAGTGTTCACTGTGTCGTCTTTCAGACTGTCCACTGTGTCAAGCTATCTGTGAGCGTTTGATGTGACAGAGGTGTGGGTAGTTGTCAGACATTTGCCCGAGGCCGTGGATGCTCCTACACACCTGTACCTGTACCACTGCCAGCGCTTTGATAATTGCGACGTCTCGACTACAAACGCTCAAAATCGTCGGACGGCTACACGATGGGGCAGGTACACCTGACAGCTAGTTTCCTGATGCCAGGTGTCAGGTGACAGCACCTCGTTAAAGCCACGTGCTGTGGAGGTTTCCTTGTGTGACGCAGGGCTAGTGCACTCGTTGAGTTCTGCAAGCTGAGATGCACGTGCGGAAGATGCTTCAAACCCACACCTCCGCGAGCGCGCGCACTGTCATGCATAGTTTATGAAATTGTATACTGTACTTGTGTAGACGCACTTGTGTCTGAGGTGTAGAGAAGGTTACTAGACTCCCATCCTCCACACACACCCCCATGCACATTTAAAACTGTGTATGCCGCTCAAGGCCAATAATTTTTAAAAAGTGACAAGCTGGAAGGTATTCAGGAAGGAGTGGGGTGGATCTAGCTACCTGCCCACCCTCACCCCCTATCTGTCAGCGCTGTTAACAACGCCATTTCACTGCGCATGCACAAAGATAGTGTTGTCACATGCTGTTGATCGTTTGCTACCTCAACAACCGGATTTTCCATCTTCGACGATTATAGCGATGACACAAAAATCACTTAAACTAGACGAACAACCGGACTGCATATGATAATTCTTTCCC
Organism: Pomacea maculata; assembly: GCA_004794325.1. Lineage (NCBI taxonomy): Eukaryota > Metazoa > Mollusca > Gastropoda > Architaenioglossa > Ampullariidae > Pomacea > Pomacea maculata. The sequence goes on from SRHC01001602.1 coordinate 84,767, forward strand.
TGTATGCACACCATATTCACCCCCTTCCCCTCACGCACAAGGCCTCTGTTGAAGGACTGGTGGTGACATAAATCAACGAAGTTTCACAAACTACAGTGGAACCTCGGTTAGCGAACGCCTCGGATAGCGAATATTTCGGTTAACGAACAAAAATTTCGTTAAAAGTTTGTCTCGGATAGCGAACAAAATTTCGGATAACGAACAGCCACGTGAACCGCAAGTGACCGACCAGCATGTCAATATTCGTGCTCGAGACACAGTTACGATCGGTCGTTCTTTATCTGTGCGCATCCTTCTTATTTAGTGATTGTTGTGCTTTATTTTAATAAGATAATCCTCAATCATGGCTCCAAAGAAGATTAAGAGCAATTAATAGTAGTGAGGTAATGACAAGGAAGCGGCCAACAAATGAATTGAAAAAGGAAATGATTTCAAAGTATGAAGGTGGCATTCGTTTGTCGGATATGTGGTCGTATTACCGAAGAGTTTTACAAAAAAGGCAGAAGGAGCAGACACTGGAGAAGTTTTTTTCCTTTAACCTCAAAGCTACAGAAAAGGGAAGTCACCCCAGATTTTATAATGTCACGTGTGCTCATGGAGGGGGAATCAAAGCAGTAATTCCATCCCTTCCTCCCCACACCTGTTTCCAACCACGCCGTCAAAACGGCGAGTTTTCTGATGTTTAAATGCTTTCTTTAATGTTTTTATGTTTATTTAACTCCATATGTATTGTCTTATAACTGTTCTCATTAAAACAAATACCTATATAGCCTGTAGCTTTCAAATATTAGCGAGTCAACAGGAGCTGGGAACCAATTAAATCTATTTCCTTTATTTCTTATGGAAAAAATTGTTTCGGATAACGAACATTTCGGATAACAAACAGCTTTCCAGAACGGATTAAGTTCGTTAACCGAGGTTCCACTGTATATGCAAATTAGAACAGTTTAGAATTCAAGAAACAAGAGGGGGAAAGTCAAAATCACAGGGAAAAAAAAGCTACATTTCTTTTTAAATTCTGCAAGGAGGGATTGAAATTCTTGCTTAACGCCAAGCCAGCAGCTATAAGGCTATATCACGGCAAGTAACCTGTAAACAGATGCCACATGCAGAGAAAGAACACCATGCCCGCGACGAGATGTGAACTCAAGACACCCAGTCCTCACTGTATTGCTGTTTAGTCGCCAAGCAAGGCGCAGTCACTGTGATCCACGTTGGGAAATCATACAGGGACTGACTGACCATACAGCTGCCAAAACACACAGCACATCACTCGGCAGAAGGAAGATCACCCTGTCTCGTTAACTGTGTCCGGTCGTTGGGTGGGGATCACGAGCTGTAGCGAGCAGTGTAGGCTAAGGGAGCTCACTCGTGTACAAATAAAGAAATGTGAGTGCCAGAGTTGTCTACCTTTTTGTGGTTTAGTAGTAAACGGGCAGATTAAAGTATTCTGACCACTGATCGAAGAGTCATAATCGTAGTCTACCCTTAGGTGGTTGGGGAGAGAGACCTCACTGTTCTGAGTGTCCAACTCGCTATATAAACCAGCACGGAACATTAACTGATTTATGGCTACCTCCTCGTTTTGAAATCCAAAAACTAAAGCAGCACATGGGGAAAAAAAAGCCTGCATTATTGACTGTTTATAGAATACTCCAAAACGACAATCCAAATACTGAGACAGGATCGCTTTACGAATAGGACGATGGCTCAGTGACGGATTCAGCCAGGGTCGATCCCTTAGTCTCAGACCATTGTTTCTGATATCCTGCATATATACATATCCATGCAGTCTCGAGGGAAATATTTCAATGACGGTTTTTTGTTTTGATGGGTGGCCTCTGGCAATGGTAAAGTTCCTCTCCTCACCTTCTCAGATCGTTGGGGGTGAGGTGTTAGAGACCTCACCAAGTGTAGTGTGCTATGTGTTGTGCGTGGTAATCAAGATAACTAGACCGTGACTCACCTTACTTGGATTAAAGAGATAAGGAATTGCAAAAGGGACCCCTAGAAGACTAGCCATGTTTGTAATTTTGACAATTATTGCATCTTTTGTTATTTGTTGTAAAAAAAACCCCTCTCGATTTAATAATTTTTTTGTTGCCTTGGGACTTGGGTTGATTATTTGCGACTCACACTGGGGGGCTTGAAGTCAGATTTTTATATTATCTTCGCTACCATGTTAGTGTAGGTGTTTCGCATACACGCACGTCGGCGCGGGTGGTGGAGACATCGAGAGTGTAATCAGCCCGAGGGGAGCGGCTCTGTCCATTTCACGTACCCATTCCCCGAGGTTCACGACATCAATCATAAACAATGTGATTCCAGTTGCCTTCTGACACCAGTGTCGTCCAGCGTCACCAGAGCACCATAGAGGGCTGCGCGAGAGAGATGGCCGTCGCCCTAATATCCCCCAAAACTAGTAAAAATTTACACTCCCACCTCTGTTTTCAGTGTGAGTGGAACTCATCGCATGGGACTGTAAAGAAAAAGAAAGTGAGACATTTAAATTCCCATCCAACCTTCTAAAACTTCACCCCATAAAGCTTGGTGTTTGAACCTGTGTAGATGAATCACCTTAAAATGAGTGACTGCTGTGATGTCTTCAATTTTCTACTACTTTCATTTAATTATATTAAACTACCACCTCTGACAATTACAACATGAGATGATTTGTATTCCACTGCATATTATTTATTCATGACAAATTTTTGTGTTCTTTCACCCCAAGAAGTAGAAACATGTTCATAAACCAACACAACAGGTATAAACAAAACCCATAATGTAAGAGCATTAATAGTCAAATCCACTTGTTTGGAAGTGGACAAAATGTGCACAAGCACCACAAAGTACTCTGTACAAGATTTCAGGGCCTACGTGCACATGCACTCATGTCTCAAGGTCTGAAATAAGAATTTGATGCCAGCAGCACAGAAGCCCCTTTCAGAACTGTTCACAAACCACAATTAATGTACAAAACTCACTACCATTTAAAACAGATGCATTTCATGAAGTTAAGCATATATATGCTGAAATACAAAAGTAACAAACAGCAAATTTTGCTGCAGAAACAACTAAATGAAGGTCTCCAGTAAAAACATTGTTATTGGAAACACTAAAATGAACACTAGACTTTGTTTTAAATGTTTAACTCACATTTCTTGGTTTATTTTTTCATGGGAAAGCCACAATATTTCTACAGTTGCATACAATGACCAAAGAAATTGGTGTCATTCTTATAGGCACTCTAAAGCATGTAACATTTTATCATAAAAAGTCAACTGTGGTTTTATAATCAACCCTGGTTTGTTTTACAGTTTAAGGGCTGCAAGCCAAAATGCAAACTATGATGATCCTGAGTATTTTGCCTCTGCTCCTGTGATAAAACTGGCTTGTTCTTAAAGGGAGATTTAGACTAACAGTCCATTTGTCTGCAAATGGCATTTTGAAGGTTTTTATCTATACAAATTTCAAAAATTTAATGATTGGGGGCAGATTCTGAAATAACAGATTAAACAATGCTTAAACATTTTTATTTTTGGTCACTTACTAAGCAAATTGATCAGGTCTGTCACACCTCAATAACAATTCACTAAACTATTTCTGGTTAATATCAAAGTCCAACTGGAATACTATAATACAGGTCCTCACTAACCATTATGAAAAATGGAAACATTTTTAATTTGCCCATCTAAGCTTTAACATTTCTCTTGCAAAATTTTTAATTTGCCCATCTAAACTTAAACATTTCTTTTTCAATAAGTAAACTTACTCATTTTGCAATGTGTGAAAGTCATAGGAATGTTTATGTACATGAAAGGATTACATAAACACAAACCCCAGCTCTGAATGTCCCACTTACCCTTCGAAGAATGTGTCACAAAATCAAGTCATTTAACAATTGCTTCAAGAATTTAAAATATGCCTTGAATGTCAAAGGTGACAATGTCATTTTTAAAACAAAACAGGCATACACATATTAACATCTCTACAAATCTGAATACAATTACACAACCATGCATAAAGGTTCATTCCTCCCTTGACCGGTACTAGCTAACAGGTAGTTGTGATGGTCTGCCAGTACTAAATATTGTGCCAGGTCACATAGCCAAACCAGAACAACTTGTACTGCTTCACTATTGCTAGAAAGGGATTTATGACATCCCACATGTACTTCCTCAGAACAAACATACACACTCTTACTTGAGCAAAACTTGTATAGCAATCTGGAACAATCACACACCTGCTGTTGAAGTGTATTTGTCTAATGCTCTTAATCAGTGTAACCCTCTCTGTAACATTAAGGCTGTTTGATGGTTAGAAGAACACACAGACCAAAGTGTAATTTATAATAAAATGCTTTGCGCATATTTCAGTAAATTTTGACAAAATTTAAAAGCACCACAAATTTGTCCTCCAAAATACTGCATATCATATTGAATGTCCTACATTTTAAATTTAGATGATACATCATGAAAAATAATCTAATCAACATGTTTTAAAGGTTTTTGTGCAAAATAGGCTTAACATATATATCTTAGATGATGGAAAGGTTTTATGTGAATCATTTTTTTCTTTAAGGTAACAGCTTTAACAATACTTTAAATTTTACTTTAATATTCACTATACACGCAAAGTACAAAAATTGACAACTTTGTTGCACATTAGCTAACACTAGAATACTAATTATAACATTTACCATATACCAAGACAGTAATGCTAGCATCAAGCCAGGACAGTGATCATAGTAAATAGCGTGCACCTAAAACAGCATACAATGAGCATCTTCTAATGATCAGATATTTTTTCATGTAGCTGTTTGTCACGCTGTGATGTCACCATAGCCTTATTACACAAGTGCTGGGTGTTCTAAGAGCATTGATATACTTATATCATGAAACCCAAACTTGCTCTGTTTTGTTACAGTAACAAATTTACGAAGATTAAATTAATTTTTTTCTTTTATGTGTAACCTCTGCTAAAAAAAGAATACTTGATGTTGTCTAACAAAGATCATTAATGACTTGCCCTTATATTACATGCATTTACACCAAAGTGTTTTTTTTTAAAAGTAGCTGCTTTTCACTACCCATCCTCTCTCTCTTGTATTCACTCAGCATTAACACATGCACATGCATACTACCTCACACACAAACGCACACTTTTGCCATCTTTTATTTCTGCTCCTTGCATATCTCACTCTTTGTTCTTCAAGTCCTCACACAATAATCTGTTTTGCTTTTCAGCAACATCTATGTAAAGGTGTTAACAAGCAAATTATGCTACACCAAATTCCACAAGCAATAGCCACATAAAGCCATTCCTGTTTACATACAATCTGCCATCACTTAGCACCCTGAATACATCTCCCTTAAAGAGACAACAGGCTTCTCCCTTAAGGAACATGCTAACAAGTCGTTTTTAAAGGGCAAAATGAGGGTTGCAACTTAAACATTATGTTTACACAATCTTCATATCAACAGTTCTGCTCTAAAATTTTACATAAATGGCATACATCTCATGCAAACAAGGATGTTAACTTCCCTTCAGATTGAATTAGCTGTGTTCATAATCTTCGTGCAAGGATCTTGAATTAAAAGCACTCATCATCCAGTGACTTGCACTTCTATGCATGGTAAAGTCTTTTTCACTGCCTTTCTCTTTGCCAAAAGAATGCAAGCAAGAATGGACACAAACAGCAGGCTAAAAGGCTGACCTGCTTGAAAAATTAATGCAAACCAAAGACAAACACTGAATGAAGGGAAGAAATTGTATGCCACACAAGGAATGCACTTTTCACAGACTCTTACCAAGCCACATTCCACCCCCACCCCCCCAAAAAGAATAAAAAACCCAACAAAAAACCAAAAACCGTATGTCATGTTTTACAACATCCAATTCTTGATTAAGTTTCAAATTTGCACACTTCACATCTTTAGTTTGTGACTGATCACATGCAGAACTTGACAATAACTCTTTACCTTTAAGCCCTTAAATTTCAGTTTCTTTCTTTTCTTATTTTGAATCTTCTGTCTTATTTTGTGCATTGCAACCACACAAGTCTCATACCAGCTCAGCCCCAACAAGAGCAGTTATTTTTCTATCAAGAATTTCTTGCTGTTACCTGCATTTTTTCTCTTCCTTTTAAATAAAATCTTTGTATAAAGTTGTTTTTTCTTTTTTGGGAGGGGGGGGGGGTTGTTGGTCACCTTTCATGAAAGAGAACATTACACACTTTTCAACATTTTCTGACAAAGGAGAAGGCTTAAGGTGAAATAAATCAACTTTTTTCTTGGAATAACGTATAAATGAACTGTCCATAAGATCTTCAAGAGAAGAGATGTGCTGACTGGTCATAATTTCAGCAGGCACAGAAATAGAGTGGAACATGGGATTCAAAGAACTAAATTTTCAACAGGTAACAAACACTAAATATCAAGTGAGAAATATGTCGGGTCATTATACAAAGCCTGCAGATCACCCCTTAAACAAAAGCCACTTTACCGTACAAAAACTGCAGATTGTACAAACCATCACATAGCATTTACAAGACACAAAGTTTCCTTTACTTATAATAAGTAAAGGCTTGGACTAAAGGCATTATCTTCATATCTTCACCAATTGCCATTCTGTGGTTTTCAACTTCTGGTGCTACAACGGACACAAAGATGAGCAGAGTCTCTCAACATGACTCAATGTCTCTTCTCACTTGACTGTGAATGCACTACTCCCACCACGAGCTGCTACCCAAGCTGTGAAAATGTCCCTGAAAACAAGAAAGGCACCAATGTTGAGGTGACAATATTAATATGTTCAATACTCTGAGCTATCCATGTCCACCTATTATTTCTACCAAGTATGTAATCCAGTGTCAATAAAATTATTTACATGTTGACAACTCTTAGCTATCTCAGCCAAGTAAATGTTAATTTGAAAATTAGACTTTTTCCAGATGTACATTTCTTTTCAAAAATGATGGTGACATGAGTACACAAGTGGTCAGCTAGTGATTTTTCATTATTTTCAAGCCTATTTCTGACACTTAAGTTGTTCTTCATCCTCATAAGTTATTTTTATTTCTGCATAGTATGTAATCATTAAAATCCATTGAATACAGGACTAAACATCAGTGATCATCAATTCTGCAGAGGACTGTCTCAATTTTTGTTGTTGTTTTTTTTTTTTGGGTGGAGGAATATGACTAGATATGCTAATTTCTTCTGGATTTACAACAAACTGTAATTTTATGATGGAACAACATAGGAATATTTCTTCTCTTAACTTTGAACTTTAATTAAAGTTTGGATTTATCTTCCAGGCTTGTTTAGTTTATATTTTATGATTTTTTGAAATACCTGCAAATTCATGCACACTTATATATCAGAATAAAAGGTCAAAGCCTGGACTGAAAAGATTAAGTCTCTAATTGTAACCTGTATCCATTTCTCTCTTTGGTTTAAACACAAACTATTTATGGCCTGTATACTTATCCTTCTCAATGGCAGCTGCAAATCACCCTTTAATGAAATTTGTGACAGCTATAATTCTCTTGTTGGAAACATGGTGTAAAGCTATTATCTCTACTCACCTACAGTGTGTGACAACACACTCATTACTGCAGTACTCTGCATCCCACCCTGGATTTTCCACAGCCATGTTATGGCAACCATCCCGCACACAAAGTGCATTGGCATGTGGTGGCATCTGCAACACATACACACACTCTGAGTTCATCATCATCATGAGAAGTGAAGCATTTGTAAGCATCCATTTCAACAACAGTATCAATATTAACTCCTTTAATTCCTTCAAATCTTCTAGTGAAATGCCTGGATAATGGGAGGCAATGATGCAGTACATTGTCAAGGTACATTGTCAAGTTCTCTTGCTGCACTTGTACATTCTGTGACCTTTTTCTTGGCCAAGATTGATTGGATTGATGGGAAATAATCTTGATGTTCTTATTTGCTGGTACTCTATTTGATCCCTTCAAACAATTTTTGGGGTACATAAGATTGCAAGAGGTGAGCGTGTCTTTATTCATATCTTCGAATCATCCGATTGTACTTTCTGATTATGTATATAACCTTGATGACTATTTAGATGCCGGACTACACACAAGCATATCAACAGCTTTGTAAAGTATTAAACTTCCACTTGGGATGATTTGTAAGCATCTGCCTCTTGACACAACCAAAAAACATAAACTTCTTCATTTTTTTTCCCAAGTCAATTACTGCAAGTTCACCTGATATGGAACTAAGTAAGCTTCGGTGATTTTAGAAGCAAGCTGCCACATTTTTGTGCATGCCTGGTCATGCATCATCCACTGACAGCTCAGGATACTTCACTGACCTCCTACATGGGCATGTCTAAGCTTCCTTTTGTTTTCAGTGCCTGCACTGTGGTAGCTGTCCGACTACCTTTCTACTCTTATTCACTAGTATAAATCATCACAATGCATTTCTGCTCAGAATTCTCCTTTTCCAAACTTAGCAAGCGTTCTGTTGCAGTATTTAGATTTCTCTACCAGTGCACTTAAAGTATACACAGACAAAATAAATAAATAAATAAAAACTTTCCAAAAATTACACTAAAGCACAACTTCATAAAAAGTACTTAACTGGTTACTCCTCTGAATGTGCTTTTATATCTGTGTGCACACGCATTCATGTGCACGGTGAGTAGCTGTAATAATAATCATCATCATTTTTATTTTAGCTAGAAGCTACAATTTTTATTAATAATGTACCTCATGAATGGCTGGTTGAGGAAAGAGTCCATTATCATGAGGTGAAGGTATCATCGGATCCAGTGTTGTGGGGGATGCCAAGTTTGGGTAACTCGATACAGGAACCTCTTGAAGGTGAGGGGGGCTAGGATACTGCCCCATCAACTGCTGTGACTGCTGGTAAATAGATGGATAATGACATACTGCTGTGCCAGTTGTGAGTCTGATATTAAGTGGAAATGCTTTTATGATTATTTTTTCAAAGCATAATCACTTACAACAATGTTGTACATGCTATATGTACACGCCTGATTCTCTTTGAAATAAAAATATATTGTCTTCTGTATTTTCCAGTAAATGTAAAGTTTAATCCTTAATGCTGTCCAATGAAATAACACTTGGCACTACTCTGTACAGCTGACTTTCAGCTGCTACCACGCAAGATAATAAGATTAATATAATTTGAAAGTAATAATGTAAACTTAATCAATCAAAAAAAAAAAAAAAAAAAAACCTACTTATGTCCACAGGTTGATTACAGGAAATGTCACAATACAAACTGTTCTAAATTTTAACGCACGATCATTTAAATTAAAATAGGAATTGAAAAAAAAAAAAAGCTTTAAAATCCTTTCTGTAACTTGGTATTACAGCGGTTGAAAATGGAGTTGCCAAATACCACCCCTCCTCCCAAAAAAAAAAAAAAAAAA